>JAQFVV010008227.1:0-37274 GCA_028023455.1 Epiperipatus broadwayi
ATATATATATTCAACCTTTGTAGCAATAAAAAAAAAAAAAAAATTTTTTGTTTTGATATTATCTAATAAATTTAAATAGCAAGCGTTACTCTTTTTAATTTTATTTAAGAAACTTATTATATTTAAAATACTTTTGTTAAATTTATTGATTGGAACATAATGTTTAATATATATGATAGAAAAGTAAATTTATTTGGGCACAAGATCTATGGAGAAGTTTCCACATCATGATTTGACTTTCAATTTATTTATATTTAACAATATTCCTATTGTTAAAATAAAATAAGTTCTTTACAAAAATTGAGAAATTGCATGATATATAATTAAAATCATAATAAAAGATATACTGGTGTTAGAAGATTGTTATGTGGAAATTGTTGGAAGTTATTAAGAAGGTTTGGTCCAATATTTATGATGCAATCCATGTTATATAATTTGTTACCAGATGTGTTTTGAAAACTTAATGCTGTTTTCATTTTTTTGCAGCACATAATTAGCATATATCAAAAGGGGAATGATATTCTATTATTGACAGTTACAGAGAAGAACAGTATTAAAAAATACAGACAAATATTTAACCATTAAGGCAAAACATTATAAGAAACAAATATATAAGTATAAATGAATACATTATTTAATGAGGTTGAATATAAAAACTATAAAAATATTTAAAAATGATTCATTTCTAAACCAAATATCTGGAGATATATTAAAATGTGCTGAAAAAAGTTATGTATGATATAAGAAAATATAAATATAAATTAGCAAGAAAAACAAAGAAGAGATAAAATTACTTAAAAATTAAAAAGAAAACACACAAAAATGTCTTGATACTTATTGAAATATTTCCTCAATATGTAGAATAGTTATTTTAATTGTAGAAATCTGAATTGCATATTTTTTTAAAAAAATAAAATAAATGAAATGTGTAATTAAACCTATGAAGAAAGAAAAAGTTGCAGAATATGATCCAATTCTTATATTTAAATGCTAAAAGATATCATATAATTTAAAGTGATATTGATTTTTTGAAATATGAAAAGGAACAAAAGACAATATAATTATATAACAGCATTTTATGCTTTTTTAAAAAGATTAATACTAACATATTATTAATCAGTATTCAAATCAACCAATGAATAGTATATTTGTAAAAGTGGCTTTAACAAATGGATCTTATACGTTATTAAAAATAATTATAAAAAAAACTGGTAATTATGAATTGTCAAATGCTAGAGATTTATATAATGGTTTAGACACAAACTTTAATTACATTTTTGAAAAAAAAAACATTATGTAAAACTAATGTCAGTTGCATAAAATAATGATTTTAAGAAGCATAATATTTATGTGGATATACATAGGAAAATGTGATTTTGTGTTTTCAATACTCATTACATTTATAAATGAAGTCATTTATAAAATAAATGTTAAACAGCTGATTTTTGCATATAATGCTTCAGAATTTAAAAAAAAAAGAATTATCAGAAGACTAAGATAATATTTAATGCTTTTTACTTAAAAGTATTATAAAAATATAAATAATGAATGAGAAAATGTTAACTATTAAAAGTATGTTGTTTATATTACTAATAAATATGTAAACGTATATAAAGAAAACATTAAATTTGGATGAATTATTTTGATAGAAGTAACTTGATGTTAAAAGGAAATAAATTTAAGCTCTTATAGAAAATGTGTCTTATCAATTACAACAAATATAACTATAATGTGGATAATTAATAGAAAAGTAATATAGAGATGTTAGATCGCATAGTGTTGTAAAAAGTGATGTTGGGAGAAGAAACAATAAGAGAATCAAATTGAAATTCTGTGTGAAAAATAAAAAAAAATCTATCCTTGATATAAGCAAAAAATTAAGGCTAGATGAATGGAAGGGTTCAACATGTTATTAAAGAGAAAACAATGAGTAAAATGATAGGCTTTAAAATTGGAACCACTATATTTTTTAACAATATCATAGTTGGATAAGCTAGATTGATGTGGAGAAAATAAGTTATAATAATATAAATAACCTGAACTAATCTTGAAGAGATAAATATTATACTGTAGATGATAATATAATGGTTTAAAATAATGAGGTTAATAGGAATGACAAAGAAAGTGTGGCATAATAATGGATAACATAGATCATGGAATAAAAAATGATTTAGAATAATGGTTGACAATTTTAAAGAAAATGCTAAGATGATACTGAATACATGATGTTAATGTCAAAAATATTATAAGATGTTATATATATATATATATATATATATATATATATATATATATATATATATATATAAATATCATATTATAATACATAATTTTAAAAATATAAATTAACTATTAATTTTAAAATGGAGTTTTAAGAAGTTAAAATAAATTAGATCAAGATCTTGCTTTTTGATAAAAGTTTGTCTTTTGTTTAGTTTTTAAAAAAATTCTTAAAGATAGAAAGAAAAAGAAAGCAATTAGTTCTATTGTTAGGACTTTGACAGTGAAGGTATTTTTATGCTATCTATTATGCCGATCAATTAGAATGTTTCTTTGGGATTTTAAAATATGAAATAAAAGAAGAGAATATTAAAGGTGTGAACTGAAACTTTAGAAAAAAAACTATAAATTAGACTTTTCCTTTTGTTCTAATTAATTGGATTTCTGCGGAGGTCAATATCTAATCTATAAGTTTCAATTCGGCTCAGACTTTTCAATAGATAAAAAAAATCTGCAAAGCACTGGGAGAAAATGTTGAGTGGCTAGATCTAACAAAACTTTTCCTTCTGGGGACCTTTCCCTATTACCACCTGGAACTGCTTTGTAAATGCTGGTCATAGAGAGCTAACCGAGGAGAACAAACTGGAAGAAGTCAAGAATATACAATGAAATATTCTATCAACACAGGATCTACACTGATCGATCAGGGTAAATAGATTTTTTTTTGTTATAATCTCATGAGACATTTGTATAATAGATTTTAAAAAAGAAAGAAAAGCCTTCACTTCAAATATCTCAAAGTTTCAGCAATAGAAAGGGAGTGATATGTAATCTTTAAGTAGATGTATTTACTCATTCAAATTAATCCACATTATATTTTTTTTTGTATTATTTAATTTTTTGGGGACGTTCTATTAATTAAACTTGCCTTTAGTTTCTATGATTGTTGTCCTTATAATGTATAGATAGGAATAAAAAATTGTATACTCGATCTAAGGACAAGTAAAAATTTAGATAAAAAGATTTAACATTAGAAAGAGGAGGTTTGAAGGTGTTTGATTGTAACAAACACACTCTTATAGTAAGTCGTCCTTGAGTTCACTCATAGTTATATACCATGATATTTGATAAAATATTGTATAATTGGTAAAGTGATGGTTCATGTTCCTTTGAGAATGATACATGTTAATTCTTGATTAGAAAAGAAAAAGGAACGGGAGGGTTTGGTTCGACAAATGTAAGGGAAGGAAATAGTCAACAAATAGAATAAAGGTGTAATAAATCTTTCAACAATATTTAAGCGTCAATCTGTTTTTTTTTATTTATTATAATTAATTCTTATATTTCATTTTGTAGTCTTTTGGTTTGTTAAAGAAAATTATTTTAAGGTTTGAAACTGGTGATTGTCGTTCATAAATAAATTAACCATTATTATAGAAAGTTTATAATATGGTCTAGGCAAAAATGCTTAGTGGCGCCCTCGAACGGCCACCGTATGTTGCAATCTCGTAAAATTTAAGAGCATAACAAAATGTTTTGTTACAGAGGGTAGGAGCAGGTAAAATTATAGAAAATCGCGTCTCAATGTATAGGGCTCGTTAACTAAATAAACAGCTTGAGATTAGGGTAAAAGTGCGGTAAGGCAGGTTCGGGTGGTTAAAGCAAGGAGTTAGTGTCCCAGTGGAGAAAAGTTTTGAGTTTGAAACAAAGAGAAAAAAGAAATATAATGAGTGAAGATGAAACTACCATAGAAAGCCCGGTGGTAACATTTAAAAACCCAAGCATTATCAGTTCGAAGAAATACTAAAAGCTATCGCTGAGCTAAAAGAAATAGTAATCAAAGATAGGGAAGAAATTAAAGAAATGAAAGTAATGATTCAAGACCTCAGAAAAGATGTAAATGAATTAAAAAGAATGAGAAAAAGAGAAATGGCAAAAAAAGATGAAGGGGATATAGTAAGTGCAGGTTACGAAGTTAATAACATTATGAAAGAAAAGATAGAAAGTGAAGGGACACTTAATGAAATAGAGGAAGAAGCTAAATCTGATAGGCCAGCATTAGAAAAAATTATCCAAATAAAAGTATTTAAAGGCGATGGGGAAGAACACCCATTCGATTATTTGGATAGATTAAATGAATTTTTTATTTCCATAAACCAAATGAAAATGAAAAGGTCATTATAGCAATGAGCCATTTAAGGGGCCCTGCTCGAGAATGGTGGAAGGTGGTGAACTATAACCCTCAAACATTCCAAGAATACAAAAGGATGATTCTGAGAGGTTTTTGGAGCATGGAAAAACAAAAGGCTATAAGTATAAAAACATCACAGGAAAAATATAGAACAGATAGAAATGAAACCTATAGCCAGTTTTTTCAATGACAGGCAGCAAAACATAGAGCACTGGAGGCTTACCCGATGGATCAATTCCAGATTGTAAGGACTATAAGATGTAATTTTCCGATGGGGGTTCAGCATAGGTTGGCTGAGAACTGATGTTTGTCAATAGAAGAAACACTAGATATATGAGTATAGTGAGCCAGAAGAAGGGGAAGATTCTAAAGTTAGGTGGGGAAATTGTAATGAACCCATGGGGAAGAGTAACTATAATCCTAAGAAAGAATAGGAAAAGACTCCACAGCATGATTAAAAAAATTTTTTTTATTTTTTTTTGTTTTTGGGAAAAGAGTGCAATGAGCTGGTATTTTTCTGCCAGCTCATAATGGTACATATATATATATATATATATATATATATATATATATATATATATATATATATATATATATATATATATATATATATATATTTGTAAAAATAAAATATAGACATTGTAATAAACTTATTTTATTAGAAATAAATAAACATGTACTTTTCTATCAGCTCATATATATATATATATTTGTTAAAATATAAATTAACAATTAATTTTAAAATGGACTTTTAAGAAGTTAAAATAAATTAGATCAAGATCTTGCTTTTTGATAAAAGTTTGTCTTTTGTTTAGACTTTAAAAAAATTTCTTAAAGATAGAAAGGAAAAGAAAGCAATTAGTTCTATTGTTGGGACTTTGACAGTAAAGGTATTTTTATGCTATCTATTATGCTGATCAATTGGAATGTTTCTTTGGGATTTTAAAATATGAAATAAAAGAAGAGAATATTAAAGGTGTGAACTGAAACTTTAGAAAAAAAACTAATAAAATTACGGACTTTTCCTTTTGTTCTAATTAATTGGATTTCTGCTGAGGTCAATATCTAATCTATAAGTTTCAATTAGGCTCAGACTTTTCAATAGATAAAAAAAGTCTGCAAAGTGCTGGGAAAAAATGTTGAGTGGCTAGATCTAACAGAACTTTCCCTTCTGGGGCCCTCTCCCTATTACCACCTGGAACTGCTTTGTAAATGCCAGACATAGAGAGCTAGCTGAGGAGAATGGACTGGAAGAAGACATGGACAAACCACAAAAAATATAGAATGAAATATTCCATCCACACAGGATCTACACTGATCAATCAGGGTAAATACACTTTTTTGTTATAATCTCAGGAGACATTTGCATAATAGATTTTAAAAAAGAAAGAAAAGCCTTCACTTCAAATATCTCAAAGTTTCAGCAATAGAAAGGGAGGGATGTGTAATCTTTTAAGTAGATGTATTTACTCAGTCAAATTAATCCACATTATATTGTTCTTTTTGTATTATTTAATTTTTTGGGATGTTCTATTAATTAAACTTACCCATAGATTCTATGATTGTTGTCCTTATAAAGTATAGATAGGAATAAGAAATTGTATACTCGATCTAAGGACAAGTAAAAATTTAAGATAAAAAGATTTAACATTAGAAAGAGGAGGATTGAGGGCATTTGTTTTTAACAAACACACTCTTATAGTAAGTTGCCCTTGAGTTCATTCATAGTTATATACCATGATATTTGATGAAATATTGTATAATTCTATAAAGTGATGGCGCATGTTCTTTCGAGAATGATACATGTTAATTCTTGATTAGAAAAGAAAAAGGATCGGGAGGGTTTGGTTCAACAAATATAGAGGGAAGGGAATAGTCAACAAATAGAATAAAGGTGTAATAATTCTTTCAACAATATTTAAGCATTGATCTGTTTTTTTTTATTATTTATTAAAATTAATTCTTATATTTCATTTTGTAGTCTTTTGGTTCATTAAAGAAAATTATTTTAAGGTTTGCAATTGGTGATTGCTGTTCATAAATAAATTGACCATTATTATAGAAAATTTACAATACGGTCTAGGCAGAAATGCTTAGTGGCGCCCCTCGAACAGCCACCATACATTGCAATCTCATAAAATTTAAGAGTATAACAAAATGTTTTGTTACAATATATATATATATATAAGCATCGATTTAAATATTTCATATGTTGTATAATTTAAAACAACTTTCAAAAATAAATAGGAGAAGACAGTGGGTAATTAATAATTTAAATGTAGCAGTATTTTTTTAAAAAGATGTTGAGTTAAATTAAAAGTTAATTAAATAAAAGATTACATATGAAAAAATAAATCAAAAGAAAGCATTCTGAAGTAGAAAAATATAAGTATTCATTTTTAACAATGAAACTTATTAAAAACAAATAAAAATAGAAAATAGTATCTAAAAAGAATTATAGACAAATAGAGAAATTATGAAGATATAAAAGTTTTATTTAAATGTTTAATGCATTTGTAAATCATTAGTACAAGAAGGAGATTAATTGTCATGAGGATTGAATATAATATTGTGATTCAAATAATTCTTCTGTCACTTTTTTAGAAAAAAACTTTTTATTATTACTACAGTTTCAAATATACCTTGCAGTTTTCATCAAATCTTATTCTCTTCTTCTACTTCTCTCTAATGCAGAATAGAAAAAGCAAAAGAAGAGAATAAGATATGATGAAGAGAGATAAGAATAGTAATAAAATAGTAATAATAATAATAATAATAATAATAATAATAATAATAATAATAATAATAATAATAATAATAATAATAATAATAATAATAATAATAATAATAATAATAATAATAATAATAATAATAATAATAATAATAATAATAATAATAATAATAATAATAATAATAATAATAATAATAATAATAATAATAATAATAATAATAATAATATTTTTCTTGCTAAAAAAACGTTAGATGAATTATTTGAATTGTAATATTATATATGAAGCTAACAAAAATAATGGAAAGATATAAGAAAAGTGTTTAGAAGGATTATATCTAGGATTGAATATTTTTTTTTTTATATTGTGGAAATAAATTTTGCAATTAAATTTTTTTTTTTTTTAAAAAAAAAAAAACCTCTGAAAAAAATCTGTCAAAATAAAGTAATAGGTATTTTGGTAAAAATTTTAAAAGATGTAAAGAAAATTGCTCTAAAAATTGATATGATGCAATTTTAGATTCATAAGACAACACAAGTTTCATTTTTGTCAATTAGGATATGTGTGAAAAATAATCTTAAAATCTACACATAATTATATTATATACATCTGTAATCTAATTGTGGCAGATAAAACTTTTCTCAGGACTTTTACATACATTTTTAATGTTTCTATTGAATTTAGCATATAATATTAGTGGCTAATGGTTAGCATAGCTGCTTTCCAAGCAACTGGCCCCAATTCGCTTTCTGGTCAATGCATTTGACATATGAAAAAAAAAAACATTGGAATATGTAGAATAACAAGTATTTATTATAGATTCTCTTTCCATCACCTCAACATGCTTGTAATTTTGTTATAACAAGTAATATAGTTTGAATTAGTAAATATTTCATTTAAAGATTTGTAAATAAAAATGGGTTAATTGTGTTGTATTTATATTAAAAGAAACTTGATAAAAAACTTGCGTTTCATTGATGGATATACTGAGAAATAAAGATTAGAAAAATAGACATCAATTATACACTTTATATATGAATGAAAAGTAATGTATATACTCAACCACACTAAAATTGTATATGTATTATTTTCACATTTTGGAAGTATTTAATCACTTATATTTTCTGTGTCAATGTCTGGCTGATGCTGACAGTATGTAACACATATATTGTATAATTAAAGTATATTATTAAACCTATTATTAACTTATCTTTGGTTTTATTTATTTTTATCTCTGACATCCATCATGTTAACTTGGTTCATATAATTTATAATAGTATAAATCCTTAGGGTTCATTTTTTACCACTCATACATGATAAATGATATTTTTTTTAAAAAAGAGGCATATTAAAAGATATCTGTTAAAATATTGTGCATTTTATTTGATATATAAATATTTTGTTGAATTATTAAACGAATGTTATTTGAATAAAAATAAAATTAGAATAGTAAATATTAAGTTCGTTTTAGAAGGCTGATCTTGCATTTAGGAAATAGGAACTTAATAAAGTCTATCAAGTATTTAGGATTTTGTAAAAGTTTGGAATGAAGTACTAAAAGGAAAAAAAAATCGTTTATAAATCATATATATATATATATAATTGTAACAGTAATTAACTATTATATACAATTTTTCTATCCACATAATTAGGTTTGGTTAATTTTTTAACCATCCACAACTCTCATTAAATTCAAAATTTAATGGCAGTTCATGAGGGTTAAGGAATTAACCAAAAGTATTTCTCCAGATTGAAAGACTGTATATAATAGTGAATTACTGTTATATTTAATGTTATTACAATATGTTTTATTTAATGGACATTATATATATATATATATATATATATATATATATATATTATATATATATATATATATATATATATATATATATATATATGGCTTGAAATGGACTATTGAAAAGAACAGGATTATAAGATTAACTATTTAGATTTAATGATCAAAGAGATAACAGTATATTAAATTATAAACTAATAATTAAGCCATTGCAAAAAAGAGGATATATAAATTTTAAATCAAAAGTACCAATGATGATAAGATGGCAAGTTTTAAATCTTTTTTGTTTCGAAATGAAAAATTATGTCTTACCAAAGTGATAAACTGAAAAATATTGAGATATTTTGCCAAGGAATTGCTTGATGTTGGTTATAAAATGGAACAAATAAACAATACTTTAAGTCAATTAAAAAAATTATAATTTAAAAGAAATGAAGATTAATAATAAAAAATGGATATCTATTCCATTTATTTCAAATCCACAAGTAAAATTTTTAAGGATTTATATAAGAATGTATTTAATGTTTCATTCTATGTTCCAAACAATATTAACAAATTAGTTAATAATTCTAAGGATGTCATACCTATCAAGCAAAAAGTAATGTCATATATCAAATTTTTTGTGATTGTATGCTATCATATATAGGTGAATCAGGTGCAACATTGAGAAAAGATTGAAGGAACAAGTTATTATATAAGCGTGTAAAAAATAAAAATAATGGTGATTTAATATCTTCTTCTTCAGTTTTCTTTGATCATGAAAAAACATGTAAACATAAATTTAAATTAATTTTGAAAATGTGAAAATTCTTCATGAAGAGAAAAACCTTAGTAAAAGAAAAATTAAAGAGGCAATTTTTATAAACAGGAATAAAACACATTTGATAAATCGACAAGCTTCTAACATTAAAATACGAGATTCGTGGAATTTGAATTGATGACGTTTGCTTCCGCTTTTAGTTTTTGAATTTAATAGCAGTTGAGGCAGGTTTGAAAGTAACCGAAAGTACTTCTGTGGATTTAAAGATTGTTTGAATTGTTTATAAACCGTTTAAAAATATTATTTCAATTATAATTACAATATTATTTTTAATTAACGGATATTTTTATTTATTTTATATATATATATATATATTATAACAATCCAAAACAATAGTGGAGACAGCAATCTACATATCTGCAACTTCCAGGGTGCCATCTAGGCATTTAAACCTAGAAAAAATTATAGAGTAGGCAGATACACGCTGTTAAGATTCCACTTTATTTAAATATTCAGATCGTTAGCCCAAGTCACTAGCTCAGTGGAGACGCAGAGCTAAAAATCTATATCTTAATTTACATCTTAAATATAAATAAATAAAAGCCACTGCCAGAAATTAACACATAAAAATATTTATTTATGCACATATAAAATAACATTTAAATTTTGAGGAATAAATTCAACATTTTAGATTTTTCTATTAATCTTTAGTTTTACATTTAAGTAAATTACAACCATGAGTTTAATATTTATTTAGTGAGTCGAGTATGAATAGACTACATAGATCTGCATTTGAAAAGAAAATATTCTTTCCTGATTTAACCTTAGGCAACAAATTTCACAATTAAACCAGCATCAATCCATCTGATACATTTATGTATTCAATGTAGCATGAAAATACGACAACACAAAATACTATACTGTCAGGAATGTACATCTGAACAGCAAGTAGAATTAGAGAAAAAATTGTCTCTCTACCCAACCAGGAATGCTACATCTGTTGGCGAGTAGAACAATGAACATAAAACTCCATAGGAATGGACTGCGGTCCTTTGCCATCTTACAAACCCATCCATAGGCAAACAGAAGGGGTGTGGCATATATATATATATAATCCTGCCCATAGCGGATCTCATACTACATCTACAATTACACAAATATATCCAATCCATTGAACCAATTCAACTACAAAATGAATAACCTAAGATTACCCTCCCTTAATATAACTTTACAAAACTATATAGCCATTCATGCCCGACTTAAATTTAACATTTAAATACATTTGCACAGATTATTTTTATACAATTTGTTTTATAATGTCAAGTATAGATTGGCTGCATAGATTCCACGGTCAAAAACATTCCAAATTAAACACAACCGATCAAAATACAAAGTCAATCGATAACATCAATTGCTGAGGGAATACAGGAGACCCTTTGGTGTTCATCATAAGACACCACAGTGATATTGTTGACTTATATATTCTAATCGACTGTGAAAACCACAACATAATCAACCGCTAATGAATCTATGCAACGTCTATACCCAACTTAAATGTAATGCATTTAATAATTTCTACAATAAATATTACTACAAATAAAAATAATAAAATGGAAATGATTTTAGCAAAACTTAACTATATAAATTTAAACAATCAATTATTAATTTGAAAATCAAATAAGAATTCATTTTAAAATTTAAATTAGCTGAATCTTTAAAAAAAACAATGACGAAAGTTCTTAATTACTTTTTTTTTGTTGTTGTTAATTTGTAAAGTTCATAGCTCACGGTAGAAGAGTCCAGGTTTCTGCTTTTAATTCCCGTGATGCCTCCATTGGAAGATAATGTTCTGGAGATGGCAATAGCTGGTTCAAGGTATCAGAGTCTTTTCATTTTTTTTTTTAAATAGAGAGTGTGGTATGTGCGTCCTACCACATCTCTCAAACATAAAATGCTGGAACTGTCAGAAAAAACTGTATTTCCCTTTTTATGTTATCCACATGGATTCAATCAACAAAACATCACTAATCCATCACTTTCGTTAGAGTCCGAGCCAAGGCTTAGTGCTTCCATTGGTCAAGCTAATTTCTCTTTATTTTCTTATCTATCTTTCATCAGATCATTTCAATTATACAAGAGCCCAAGGGCCAGTTTGGTTTTCGATAATTCATAAACAATCATTTCCATTTACAGATTACATTAATTAATACCTGTTTTTATTTTTAAATCTTGTACTTTTTTATAAAAAAGTACGTTCAAATACTTACTTGTTTTTTTTAAAAAAATATTTTTAAAGTTTGGCCTCTGTGCGAATGTATATATGTTTAACAAACATTTTAATTTTAGCGTTTAGTTTTTTACTTTTATTTGCGAAGTTTTAAGTTTTTATTTTAAATTAATGTAACAACATATTTATATATTGTTACAATATATATATATATATTATTTAGCGATAATAAAGATAGAGTATGATTTGGTTTGTAAATAACTAAAATATTTATGTGAACTTTCATAATTAGACTTAATACAAAGCTTATTAAGGAATTTATTTAGAGGGTACCATTAAAAACTCAAAGCACAAAGATATATGCAAGAATAGGAGATATTTGAGCTTAAAGTATAAATGTGATAAAAATAAGAAAATTATTAAGAAAAAAATGATTTATATACATTTGAAATAAAATTATAAAACTTTGGTTTAATAAAATGCAATTCAACTGTGAAAATAAGTGGCAGGAATACCTCAAAAAGTTTGATGATTATTAAAAAAAAATTAAAGAAGTAAATGAAAAAATGAATTATTGTACAGACGTGGCATAATTATCATTAGTAATTAATTATTTATGGTATAATTTGATGCTATAATTGGAATAAAAAATAAGCAGTAATTATATATCTGGGATTTTTTTATTGTATATCATCAATAAATATTCACTATGCCATTACTACTTGTTTTATATATTGCTACTTATCATTATATACATATATTTAAACAAGTTAAAAATTATACATAATTTTTGGAATCAACATCTGTTTAACAAAAGCGAAATTAAAAGAAATATATATATATATTTTTTCATTAAAAGTATGATGGAATATTTAAAAAAGTCTTTCATGTTCAATAAAATCTAATATCATTTGAAAATTGTTTTCAATAAGACTTGAACAAATTTATGGTTCAAACTTTAATAACTTTTTAAAAATCAGTGGAGGAAAGAAATAACATGACATTCTTTTTCTTTCTGAAGTACAATTATCTCTTTTTGGAAATTTTAAACTACTTTTCTTCATCACTTTTGTCAACGTAGTTAAGTTGCTAAGGAACACAAATATATTACTAGCAAGTGCTTTTGACAGCATTTATTTTTTCATTTCGATAAATCTTCTTAAAAAGATAGGAAGTTGTTGCGGAAATCATACTAATAATAGCAAACTACATTTGCATTAAATTACAATCATAAATGCATATAAAAAAAAAAGAAATCAAACTTACATAAATCTAAAACCTTAATCAGCTTTCTAAATGTTATCTATCTATCTATCTATCTATCTATCTATCTATCTATCTATCTATCTGTCTATCTGTCTGTCTGTCTGTCTGTCTGTCTGTCTGTCTGTCTATCTATCTATCTATCTATCTATCTATCTATCTATCTATCTATCTATCTATCTATCTATCTATCTATCTATCTATCTATCTATCTATCTATCTATCTATCTATCTATCTATCTATCTATCTATCTATCTATCTATCCATCCATCCATCCATCCATCACGTCTAATATGTAAATGCATTTGTGTTTGATAGATTGTTTTTATAATCATTGCAAACTTGCTTGGGAAGTTTTTTTTTTAATTATTTTTTTATTTCTTGAAGGTAAAATGTCTACATTCATTACCTGTCACATGTATAAACAAAAGTCTACCTAAATAAGAGGAAATTTGCCAATAGTATTGTTTCATCCCTAACTTAAAATGACTTTTCTGTTTACAGGATTTTAATTTATTTACTGGTCGAATTAAAAAAAAAGTTCATTTGATAATGGTCATATATTAACATTCTACTTTAAAATAAATAAATCAAAACTGATGAACAGAGTACATACAATAGTTTAAAATAAATTAATATGAAGCTAATGAAACGACCAAATAAAATTGCTGAGCAGAAGAATAATTGCTATGTATAAGTTTGGGAAAATAAATAAAAATAAAGATTTATTTGGAATTCGAATGAATTCTTTAATTACATTGTTCTAGAAATGTAATAGATAATGCCAGTCATCGTTTGCTACCTGATTTGTCGCCAATAATTCTGAATTGCTTATTTCCTTATAAAACGTAATAATTAAAAATAATATTTTATACTTTTAGTCAGACATTTTAAATCAATTAATAATTCTATTTTAGTGACTGTAATGAGAATAAAAAACGGTGTGCTTATTGCTCAATGTTTGTGCAATTTCTAATAACGTGATCTATCATGTTGAAAGAAATAAAAAATGTTATTCTGACTGAGAGATGTTTCCTACATATAAAATAAAACTATGTCCTATATCTTTTTTGGCAAGTCATCACTTTAAATTACCAAATGCATGACAGCTTCTGGAACACAATAAGGCAATCATGAAGTAAAAAAAAATAACACACACACATATATATATATATATTATCTAAATTATCTGTTTCTTCAGCTATCTAATTAAGATGCAACTTAAAATGAATATCCAATTATATTTTTACTGCTTAACTCTCTTCTCTCAGACACTCCATCTGATAAGAAAATAAGATTGCACATAATGATAGAAGTACGCAGGCAGTAAGCATTGGTATTTGTTTTATTATGGTCAATTTTAACTGTTTATGATAAAACTATGTAAATATTTACAAATACTTTATACATAGTATTATTACTTTTAAGTAACTGATCTTTTTAAGTGAATTAATATTAATTGCCTGATATGCTTTAGTACTCTTCCAGATAAAATAAAAATAGTCAACACAGACTACCAAATTTAACACTAAGAGTTAAATAACATAGTCAAATTGTATTTCTCTTATCCTATTGGGTTAAGATCAAGTTTGTGCTTATGGGGAATTCAATATCAATAATGATACAAGCTATCATTGAGTACAGAACATATAATGAATATATCTTCTTGTTAATAAAATTTAGGCTGACAATGAAATTTAGGGACTAAGTTATTAGATTTTGCTGACTTGAAATTTATAAATATAACAAACCAGCAGTTTGAACTGGCAGAGCCAGAAAACTTTATGCACAATGAATTAGTAAAAAAGTAATCTTCACATTTTTTCAATTGACTAAAATTACATTGTGAGACTCAATTTTAAAATGATCAGGAAAAGAGTAAAAACCTTAAACATTATGATATATCTCTTTATAAAAGAATTCTAGTCATAGACAATTTGTGAAACATGCTCTCTTGAAACAACTACTCTGGGAAACTTTAGACTGAATTCAGAGAGCAACTTTTGCAGGTTCTGATTTAACAAAAAAGAAATCTAATGAAAGAGGATTGTTGATAAACTGACTTTGATTTAGACCAGAAAATATATTAACCCTAGTCTTAGTGGTAGCTGATCCTTAACTGTTCAAAAACAATAAACCTTATGCATAAAACAAATTCATAGCAAGATGGAATGCCATAGACAAATTACCTCGATGCCAAAATGCATTCAAATAATTTAATATATAAGACTCATAGTTGAAGATTTCCAAAATCCAAAATTGGAAAAAACTGGTAAAAACATTAAAACTTTGATGCAGCAAAGTATAACTCATTTTGTCATTGTTTATTGAGAACAAATGTTTGATCTTCAAGATAAATAGTGGATCAGGTATCTCTCTCATGACTCTTAAAAATGAAAATTTATAACTCAAATTCTAGATAATTTTTTTTATTAGGAAAATCAACCGATAAAGCTGAATGAATTAAAGAAACCCTTTAGCTTAAAAATTCCCTGTATTGGTTTGTTTGAGTAAAAAGTTAGGGTGATTTAATTCATCAAGATCATTTCTAGATTGCTTCTATACAAAAACATGTTTATATTAATAATCATAATTATCATAATCTATCTTCTAAAATTAAATTATTTTACTTTCAAATCGGTTAAATTTAAAGAAAAAATTTAAAATAATGTTAATAAATACTGAAAATTATAAGAAAAATGTAAGAAAATTAACCAGCAGAAAAACAAAAGAATTATATTTAACCAATTAATTAACGTGAAATTACCACTGATTCCCGTATCTTGTAATTATTATCGCTGAATATTATCGTTTCTGTTGTTTTATTTTGTCTAAAACAAAATATTTTAAATCAAAATATTAATCTAGCTGTATTCTTAGATAATGTACTGTAAACAAATAATTATAAAATATAAATGAAAAAAATGCTGTTGTGTTAGTTTTCACCGAGTCTCTTTCATATTCAAATAATGGTCAAGCATTTCCTTTGTCTAAAATAGCATTGAGCGAGTTGTTCACTTTTCTCAAGTTTACATTTTTCACGCTTATTTTTCGTCTAAAATACTAAAAAAAAAAAATGAATCAAACCTTCTATTCCAATAAATTAATGTAAAATCTTAATTAAGAATAAAAAATATTAGAAATATATTTATTTATGTTCAAAATCAATTATGAAAGCATAAAACATTTTGTTTTGATTTCTGGCTTTGACAGTTAGAAAGATCTGGGGAAACAATGGCCAAAACTGTCAAGGAGAGACTGTATAATAATACACAACAAAGAAAAATAGATTATTTGAAAAAAATATTGCCAAATGCAGATTTTTTCAGAAGTAAACTTTTAAATTTAGATTATGCTATGAATTTACGATAAAATACACATAATAGGCAGAATATATGACCAAAAATGATGAAGAGATAGCAGAAATGGAAAAAGCATACTTTACAGCTGAAGGGGTTTTAAGGGAATTGCATATGTAAAAATAAATATTAATAAAAATGTTCATAATTTACTTATTATTATACCTCAGGTATTTGATTAATAATTTTATTTAAATACTTCCAAAAAATTGTTATAGAAATTTCTCTCTAAATATAAAAAAATAATATAGAAGATTAAAATTGGATCAGAGATAACTGATGCAAAAAATGGAAGACAAATTATTTGTTTATCTTCCACCCATATAGCATCGGTTAAAAAAAGTAAAATCTAGTATTTAAAGGATAGATTATCCACATACATTACCAAATTTTAATAAATGTGAATTGGGAAGAACCTGTGGAAACAATAATAATTCAGTCAAACGCTATTAAAATAATTTACTGGTGAGAATAAGTAATATTTTGCCTTCCTTAATGCCTGTGTTATTTTAATGTATTTAAAATTGCTCTTTTCTATCCACTGATTTGGGTCAAATATGTTTAACTTGTAAAAAATCAACAGCACACATCAAGTTTAGTAAATGTGATTAAAAAATAATTTTTATTTATTTAAAATAATCTTAAAATTTTTTTCATTTAATTCAAAAGCCAAATATTTAACTAATTTTTAATTATTAGATAAATATATAATAAACATGTGTGTGTTTCAGTGTAAAAAAAGAGAGTGTTCATGGTATTATTAACTCTTATAATGCATGACTCGTCTAAAAACGAGAAGATTTGACATCACTCTAAATCGGCTACTTTTTATCCCACGTATACATATAATATGCCATTCGAAAGAAAATCAAAAGTTCTGTAAGATGGTGCCCTCTTCAGATTTATTTTACAAGTAAAAAATCAATAAAAATGACCATATATGTCAAACAAAACCAAAGCACCACCTCCTCACCAACTTTTCTTGAATCTTATTGGCTGTCCCACTTCTGTCAGAAAGGGAAATGGCTGCCAAAAAGTAAAAAGTTACGTTCGTTTTGATTTTTATTACGAAAATTATAAACGAATGTTTACAACATTTTAAACAATATTTGAATTGAATTACAAATTATTATTGATAAAATAATACTAAAAATCAAATTATTTTAAAAAAATAGTTAAGATATTACCAAGAATTATTTATTTATTGCTACATATTGATCGTAACGTTAAAGAGTAAAAAAAAGATTGCTGACGCAATCTTTTTTGGTTGGTTGAATAGCGGTTACTTTTATTTCACTGCAATTGAATATTTTTTAAATTATAAATCAAATTTTATTTTTGAAAAGACTTTTGTTTGTTTCATAATCTGACAATTCAGTAATATACTTTTTACAAACGAAACTAATGTATTTATATTATTAAAAGTGATCTATTTTAACAATAGATTTTGTTAAAGTTGTGAGTTGACCAATTACAAGTTTTGATTTTTAAGTCATTCAGCCAATTAAATAATAATCATTGAAAAGGTTAAGAGACAAAATGGTGTAAGAATAAAATGTAAGCAAAACATGTTAAGTATATATTAAAAAATAATTAACAGGCAAATGGATTACCCAAGAATACTTATAAGAATTTAAATATAAAATGGTGATATTTAATAACAGTGTGAGTTGCTGAATTTAAAATGTCTGCCAGCTACTGGATCAAATCGCTAATAATTTTCTAAATATCCACATTTGAAATATGTCAGAACATTTAACTTTAAAAGTAGAATTAATAGCAGAAAATCAGTATGTTTGGAATACATTATTACATGCAAACTGGTAACATTAAATAAATATTTTAATTGTAGATGTTTTTTGGACATGAAAACTTTATTTTTTTTTAAAAAAAAAGGTTTAAACTCAAATTTAAAAACAAACTATGCCCCCTTCCAGACAGCATCCATCCCGAAATGCATGGGATACCTAAATTTCTCCTCTCCCACTTAAGAAATTTTACTGTCCCAATCATCATGTTAATGATTGACCATCTTGCGCAAAAGCAAAGGTTCATTAAAAATTTATATCCAGTTGCATTGGTGCCATTTATCAAAAAGAGCAAAGACCCTACTGATATAAACAACGTAAGACCCATATTCATGTCTCCACTCTTAATGAAGATTATAGAGGGTGTCATTAAAGATAAGATACAACATAAAATCCTGAGTCATATCATGCCCTCTCAGTATGCCAAGAAAGGCTCATCAGCACTCACGGCGATTGGTGAAACCAAAATACTCTTGGATAACATCAGAACCAACAGAAAATCCAAGCCCATTGCCATACTACTTGACATATCTGAGGCATTTGACTCAGTCAATATCAGCACACTGCTGAATATTTTGGAGGCCCTTGGTGTTCCCTCCCAGATAATTCAGATACTGGACAATTTACTACACAATAGGGAAATTCACCTATCACTCAATGGAGTATATACAAACAGTTTTACTCCGAATACTTCAATCCCACAAGGATCTCCACTAAGTGCTCTCCTGTTTGCCTGCTACATCAATCCACTTCTTAAAGACATTGAAGATAACCTACCTGGAGTATATGTACCCAGACTCAAAAGAGCAATCAAGGCAGTCACTTACATGGATGATGTCTTGATCATTCTGCCAACTCAGAAATATCTAAACACACTATATGAAATATTGGACAAATATACCAATCTATCAGACCTAAAAATAAATACAGGAAAATCCACAGCTTGGTCTATTCTATCTGGAAAAAAAATCAAATCGCGCTTCCAAGCTGAACCACAGAAATTTCTGGGATTTAATATTTCAAAATTACAATCAGCAATGTCTAAAGCACTTCAGGCAAAAATCCTCCAGTCCACAGACCAGATCACTAAGACCCTCTCAAAGATATACCTTTCACTCTATGGTAAGGTTTCACTGCTAAATATAAAGATTTACAGCAAAATTGCATACTACCTGCCAATGATGAATGCAAATAAAACATTCATCAAGAAAATTGAGCAATATTGCTCAAGATTACTATGGAAAGAGCAAACTGTTTCCATCAGCATGAGAAACATGCAGGAAAACAAAAGATTAAATGGAATGTCACTACACTTCAATAAACTATCAGAAATCATACACTCTGATTTATAATCTAGTCCAAAAGTATGGCCATGTCCAGATCACCGAATCCATAATTCCTACCGACACCCCACCCCCCAAAAATTAAGCTGGCTTGACCACCTAATCCTGTCAACAATGCAACAAAATATAAATGCCCATAACAACTATCAAAGCAAGATCAAGCTGTGGGATGCCCATCACATCCTAAAACAAAATAATCAAATCTCTACTACAAGATTAGGAATAACTAATCACAAGCTGATTACCCTATTTAAGTATTGGTCTCTAGAACCAAAATACTTAAGATTACTTACTTAAAATTAATCTGGATGCCATGCCGGTCAACTGGTTCCTCAGATATAAAAGATCTATCACTAAAGTCCAATCAATTTTCCACAGCTGTGGCAGGGATGAGGAAACATTTGACCACATAATTAAAACATGCATGGGTCTAGATAATATTAAAACAATAATATTTAACAATTCAAAGATAGATTACTACAAAATACTTAATATAAAAGAATGCATTCATGGAAGAGATATTCCTACAATCAGGCTGTCAATTTACATCACCTATGCCATTTGGATTGTAAGGTGCAAGGCACAATACCAACATCCCAAGCCAGATGAAAACTTATTATTTATTCAGAGCATAGAGAAAATTAAACAAAGAGACAAAACTCTTGTCACAACATTCATTTTTCAAGAGACATGGAAGCTATATCAGACTCTCTAATAAAGTTAACAAAGAACTTAACCACTAAATACCTAACCCTGTTTAACTCAATAGTGTTAGTTCTATAACTCATCTAATATTGTAATTGTTCATTATCCATATTTGTAATATATCACCCATATTAATTAGTTTAATAAATGTTTTGAGAAATTTTCTTGAAACGCTACTTTAATGTTTTTTTGTATTATTTAAATTATAAAGAATTGACTATCTTATTGGAACATATACTGCCAGTAATGTATTTACTATTTAATTTTGTTTACTACTTGAATAATAATAACAGCCTTTAAATAATTAATTAAAACTACTTTCTGATTTCTATCGTCAATTTTGAATTATTAAATTATTTTGTTCTGATTATTATTTCTAGATTTAAATGTGGATAGATAAATTAATATAGCCTGGGTATCATAAACTTGGAAGAATGCTAGATAAAATGTAGATTTAATAACTTATGAAGAACATTTTCATTTAAACTCTACATGTCATGCTTTTGTAATTATCTCATATTCTTAGAGCCCACGAAAAATTTCATTAATTTAAAAGTACTCATAATAACTAGAAAAAACAGATAAAAGCACATCTATGGAATTTGGCTATAATTTATAATTATTACTTTGTGTAATGTGTATTTATTGTTCAATACATTTTATATTGATTTCACAGATAATATTTAATATTCTAAAAATGTTGTACACTTTTATTTATAATTAGATACCAACCAGTAACCACGGAAACATTCACAGTAAAGATAGTAATCAATATTTCTCACTGCTGTCAAGGCAACTTCTCACATTTTAATAGCAAGAATGGAAATTCATTCTTACTAATGGTCCATTGAATATATATGGACACTTAAAGATTGCAACTTGACTACAGAGTATAAAGTATTGATACAATGAAGTTTAAATAAACCTCTTTAAACATGAAATAAACATGTGCTGTAATGCAGACTAATAAATAGTCAATTATAACATTACAAACTGCAATCCTTTTAAATTACTCATGTATTATTTATTTATTTATTTATGTATTTAAGTAAGAATAAATTAATTTTTATTGTTATATGAACTTATATGTGAGGTTCATGATTTATACTTTTATTATGTTTAAATGAAATTCATGGGATTGAATAAAATATTCATTTGAGGAAATAGCACTTGTGAGAAGCTTGATAATTACTAATAAATTTATGGTGTATGTCAACCTCTTATGAAGTGTCTTAGGAGTCTTTCCAGGGTTCTGTTACTATACTCATGTCACTTATATTACATTGTTACTATGTTTATATTTTAAGTAAGATAATTCAGTATATTAGTCATCCTTTATGTACGAACCCACATCTGCTAAATTGCTGGTGTTTTTCTGAATTGTCAGAATAACTGAGAAGGAGGATTTTTGCATTTTAAATATGAAGTAAGTATTAATATTGCTTTACAATGTTAAATGGGATTAGACTGTGCCAGTGGTTAATCCACAGATTAATTATTTGCCACTTTCTGTATTTTTACATTCATTCCTATGCTGGTGTTTAATCCATGGAATTGTGTAATTATATGTTTTGCTTCATGGTGATGTATAAACCCACAGGGCACTCAGAGTTGTATCATTCCTATGTGTAGATGAATTTATCCACAGGAATATCATTTTATTCATAAATGTAAGATTGGTAAAGTATTTTGTGTATGATGCTAAAATCATCTTCTTCCATCTATAAGTATAATTTATATGTTTAATCATAAATTGTAGCAGGGTATCTTATCTAATGTATCCTCATAATGATTAACTGTTTGTTAATTAATATTTTATCTGAACTGAAGTTTGAATTTTATCTTTGGTTTAGCATTGTGTTACAGCTAATTCCCGCAATTATAATATTATTTATTATATTATTATAGGTCTATAGGATAGGTTTATTGCTTTTGGAACTGACACATTGGGTATTTCATGATTTGATGTTGAATTTTAGTATATTTTCCTCAAGGCAGAAATTAGATCAAATTATAACAAAATTTATGATTAGGCTTTTATAAAAGTGCGCCTAAAATATGTTTATTGAAGAATACAAATTAAATGATATTTTATTTATTTATTTTGTTTATTTGTTTATTTATGTATCTATTTATTATATTAAACATCCTACATCAATTATTTGTTAATCATAGAATTATAAATACATATTAATTTATTATTAAACTTACTGTGCTATTGTATTTGTCAATTCATAAAAACATAAATCTTGTATCTTGAATAAAGCATAAATTGGAGTATATGCTGTTGTCAGTAAGACATAAGAGTACTAGTAATATTCTGAGAAAACATTTGAATGTTTTTGTCCTTGGTAATTTATGATGTGTGAGGTACAATAAAATCACATTTGCCTTTTCCATCACTTTAACTTTACATTGTTGATTCTAGTACATGATACAAAATTGATTGATTTTATAAACTTATAAACAAATTTACCAGATAATGATATGATTGAATTTATTTTCTTAATGTTATAATTATAATTCATCACTATAACAAGAGTCTCACTGCTATTTATTAAATTATAAATTTATGTTTATAAGGAAAGAACCCAAGTTTTCCATGCTTACTTATTATTGCAAAATATATACCTAGACTAGCATTTGTACCTAAACCATATGTGCCACTCTTAAAGAATAATTTTTAGTAATTCCACAAGTCATACCATCTTGTCCATGGTTGCCATAAGGTCTCACATAATGAAAAATTGCAAATTAAGGTTTTGAAAGATAATAAAATTACATACTTATAAATTGTCTAATGTACTTTCATATACTGCTACAATGGGTCATCATGGTATACCCTGGCAAGACCAGATTATATCATAACAATTTCATGTTATATCGTTAATTTTGTTTGTTGTGATGTGATCAGACTTTTTGGCTATATATATATAGTGCCCTTTCTATAGGTCAGAATCAGTTCACCACAATAAATTACTAACAATTTTAAATTTTAGAATATGTTCTCTTGATGTGTTAGTTATATTTTGTTAATAGTATTTTAAAGTACAATTTAAAGCTAAATGAAAATACATAAGGCATAATATTATGATAAATCACTTAAGAATAGTTAAGTAAAGCTAAAAATAATGTTATATATGGTTGTAAAAGCTGGCCATAATAAATAACACAGATATAAATATTTAAAAGTATATTTAAAAGTTTGATTTTAATAGTCCTAAACATATAGTTAAATAAATGTTATAACAATTTTTATAAATTATATTTAATAATTATAATTAATATCATATATTTTAAAAGTAAGTTTTAAGGTAGTGAAATTTATATTTAATTCTATATTTTCTAAATTATTCTTCCAAATTTTGTATTGTATTATTTTATTTAATACGACAAATGTTGCAATTTATTATTTATTCCCAGACAGAAAATCAGTTACCATCTGTCTTGGTTATATTAATCATGTGATTTGTATAATATATGGTTATACACACTTGCTTGCTAGTATTTAGATTAGTCAAGTTCAAAGTATTTTAAAATTGCATTATAGAATTGGATGTAATTAATACCTATCATAAAATCAAATATTAAATTAGTCATTATAAATGTTTAAATAATGTAATAAAGACGAATACACTTAATAAAAGTTAAATATTTTGTTTTAAAATAAAATAGATAAATTAAATATTAAAGGTGGAAAAATTTATTAAATATTATTTTATAAGTCATTTTAAATGTTTAATAAATATTTAGTAAAGTAATAATTGATTCAAAAGTAATATTTTAAATAATATTTTTAAAGTTATAATACATCATATTTTTTATTTTGAAATTTAATTGTGTAAGAATGTAACATTATGTAAATTAGGTATCAAATGAAAAGTAAGAATCAACCAATATGATGAGGTATTTTCTAGGATATAAATACTGATTGCACAGGGGTATCAGGGTTGATTATAAATGTATTAAGGTGATCAAATGTATTAGTGATCAAGTGTAGAAGCTATCGAGGTGATATTAATTTTAAATTTTATTATTTTAGTCAATTTTTTAGTGTTCTCATACAATTTATTTGCAAAACTAATAGGACATTTATTATAAAATATTTGCAAAGAGAGTGTAAAAATAAAATATATTTAATAACTTCATTTTAATATGCCTTTCTAATTTTTAAAGTTTTTTGCTGGAGTATTCATCGGAAGCTTAATTTACTTCGCAATAAAAAATATGGCAATGCCGATAAGTAAAATGTATTTCATGGAAATTTTAAAGACAGATATAATAATTATGAAAGTAATATTAATAATATTAAATAAGAGGACAATTCCAGTATATAAATTATTATTGTGGACATTGTACAAGAAGCTTAATAGAAAAGCCATTTGCCGATTAAAGGTAAAATATGCATTATTTTATATAATAGCAAGATAGACTTATCCAAGGTTAATAAGTAACATGGCAAGTATAGTTTATAATAATTTATGGAAACAATGCTATAGAAATAAATGTTATATCCTTTTTGAAGGAAACATTATAAACATTTTCAAGAAATTATCTTAAATAAAGACTGATGGAAATATTTACAAAAGTGTATGTTATAAAAACCTGAGTAATAAAGGGTTTATGCATTTTATAAAATTGTTTTTAAAAAACTGAATTTTTAAGATAATAAGAAAACCACTGAAAATAGAGAATAAGTAGCAATAAATTTTATTAAAGAAGAAACCTATAGAGAAAAGGAATACATGAGTAAATAAAGTATGGGATTATGGAAATATTTAATATTGCGCAAATAATTTATCCAGATAGTTCAAGCTAAGCCAAAAGTAAATGATGCATCACCAGGTCAACATAGGATATTCTAGGATAGTAACTTCACGGAATTATTTTAAAAGTTACGATTTTATTATGTTTTTAATAGTCATCATTCTGTACAATAGAAACATAAATTATTATTCTGTAAACTTTTCCAGGACGGATTGATGATTATTTTATTTAATTTTACAAGATTTTTAAGACATCATATTATTTTTATTAGTCATTTTAAAATGTAAGGTTTTCATGCTAGAAGGAGTACAACACTCACCGCAGAAAATATTTTGTCATGTTCATCATCATAGCAATGGGGGAGTGGTAGAATTACTCTAGAAGAGAACATTTACAAAAAAACTCTTGAGAAAATAAAAACATTTTTGAACTTTATAAAGAAAATTTCATCTCAGCTGAAGAATAAGTAAATATAGTTTTGACTCATTTATTTTTTTTAAATGTAATATTATTTTTGTAAGAGTAGAAACATGAATATTAATTTATTGATAATATTAGAATCTTACAGTAGAATAATTTAATAATTTAAATAAGAACATTTTAAATAAAAGTATGGATGTATTTTTTTTTCATGTATGAAATTTTGTATCTAATTGATGGAAAACTGAAGACTGCAAGGTGATAACAAGTCAATATCACTTGGTAATAGTTAATGAATATTGATATATTTTTATGATGTATATATATTT
This sequence comes from Epiperipatus broadwayi, assembly GCA_028023455.1. Taxonomy (NCBI): domain Eukaryota; kingdom Metazoa; phylum Onychophora; class Udeonychophora; order Euonychophora; family Peripatidae; genus Epiperipatus; species Epiperipatus broadwayi. Next base: position 25,921 of record JAQFVV010008227.1, read on the forward strand.
TTTTGCAGATTGCCTTATGAATTATAATGTGTGGAAGTTTAAATGTTAAATTATATGCAAACGCATTTATACAACACTTTAAAATTATGAGATTATCATTTATTTTGGGAATATACATACTATCATTTTATACTAGTAATATAACACAACATGATAATAAATATTTATGTGATTCTTTTAAAAACTTTCATATTATTGGATGTCCAAAGGATTCATATGACAAGTTTGTATATGTTTTTTAGAATATAGAATAAGAAAGTAAAACAGACTTTTCTTGTGGATTAGTAAGATCACTCTAATTATAATTGAATTTTGTTTATTATTTTGAATATACAAGTTAGTTTTTGTCGATGTAAGATTTGATAAATCTTTCAGGAAATGATGATAAGGTAGTGACTTGGCTGTAGTATTATGAACATGAACCCAAGAGATAATGTTATGGTAGGATGTAATAAGGGGATATGAATAGTATTTTATAATATTAGTGAATATACAGTACAGTTAACAATGCCCTGTGACTGATATATTTATTTTGGACAGTGTCTATTTTTCTTTAAGCATTAATGTTTTAATAGAGCTGAAGGAATAGCTTTAACATCATTAATAGTATAGGAGAACATTAGACAGAAAAGGTCATGCCTCTATTTATATATATATATATATATATATACACTGTGCCATGATATTTTTCTATGATATGTGCTATGAGATATACTCTGGTTTTGCTTCCCTTGCCTAATCATCTACTTACTACCTAGATTTCCAATGTAACTACATCGTACAGTATGGTATATTGTAAAAGAAATAATAGATAATTTAGAGTTTAAGATATGCTATTGTTTGAATGAGATAAGTTTATTTACTTGTAAGAAGAAGTATAGTTTATGCAAATTGGAATTGAAAATCCAATGGATCCAAAAAGAAAAAGAATCATAAAATATGTTTTTTTTTTAGATTTTATTTAGAAAATAAAATAAACTTCAGGAGTAAATATGTAAAGCAAAGTTGCTTTTGAAATATTAAATTTTTTTTTTTAATATTATATTTCATTTTAAAATGTGTACAGCATATTTTTAAATACAATGTTATAAAGTAAAACGATATAAACAATAAGCATAGGTACAGTTTATATTTAATAAATAATAGGGAATATATCAGTGATTACAACTATATAGTATTAGAGTAATATTAAATGGGATATGTATTATATTTAATAGTCATTGTCTAGTGAACAACGATACCCACACAATCTAATAATGAATTAACAGTAGACATTTTATATAGTATTTTCTTTTAACATTGCAAAATGAAATTGTTTATTTTTAAAAAGATCCATACTCTCGATTACTATTATTTTGTTTTTCAGTACTATGTTTCAATGGATGTTCTTAAAAGGAAGCATAGGGAAATAATATTTCAAAATAAGATATATTAAAATTAATATAATAAAATGTAATTTTTTCATAAAATTGATCTCAAAAAGATAAATAAAACTGTATCGTTTTATTATTATTTTAAGTCAGAATGAAGACTTAAATAAATTCTAGATTGTTTTAATAACTAAGTAATATAAAATGTAGAACGGTGTAAATTGAGGATATCCAAAGTAAATACTGTAAATAAATTGTTTATTTTATTTTTATTGTTATAATAAAACTTTGTTAAAATTTGTTTTTCAAAAATTTGTGTGTTAAGACTGTTTCTTTTTCATTCAAACGCATGATACATCCAGAATAATAGAAACAAACATATAATTTTGCACAGAGATAAATAAAGAATTATTTTTAAGAATTTGAATATTTTCTTGGAATTTATTTACTTAAGAAATCACATTTTTTACATTATCTTATGGTCATAAATTAGTTATCATAATGGTACATTGAATTATATGCTATCCATTGCCACACACCTTTATTTGTCAGATTATAAATGCTGCCACATAATTTTTCGTACATTATTATGTGAAGATAAAAGATTATATTATAATATTTTATTAATTTTATTATTTTATTATGGTAATAAAATTATAGTGAAGGAAAAAAGATATACAGAATTAGTTCATACAGTGGAGAATATTATTATTTATTATTATTTTTAGATAGGTGTAGTAGAGTATGACATAAAAATCCCTTATCATGTTTTGCTACCATGATTTAATTATCTTAGAATAATTTTATGAACCTGATATTTTATTGAGTTAAATTATAGTAGACAAAAGATTGAGATTTAATTATTAGTTTAATCTTAATGAGTAGGATTTATTAAAGTCATAAGAATGTCTAAATTTATTATTTAAGATAGTAATAGGGGGGGGGTAGTGTTTTTATGCCATTGAGGTAGTATCCTGTGGGATATTGGCTCAATGTAATCTTTCTTGTCACCTGTATTTTCACTTCCAAGTCTCATGAAATAATAAATATTTATTAATTTATTTTATAAACTGAACCTTATTCTTATTTTGAATTTAAGCTAGTAGAACATTTAATATTAATGCAGAATATTTTATTTATTAATTATTTGCATTTAACCAAACTTAATCAGTAACTGAGCTACCCCATTTTATTTTATATTATATTGCCCAGAAGTGAATATGCAAATGGACTAGGTTAGAACACACACACACACACACACACATATATATATATATATAATTATTGCAATTGTCTTTAAAATTTATTTAATATATATGATATATTAAGCAGTTAATTCAGGCATGATTCATAGGGATATCTTATTATGTATTAGTTGGTGCTGGGATATATAGAGATATAATAATCATTGATGTATATCATGATAAAAGGCCAGTTATTACAAAATAAGAGCAGAAAAAAGTGAGAGTGGAATGACAATAGAAAGAAAACAATACAAAAATCAACACTCACCCTCTATATGGATTTACATGTTTCATTAATCCCAATAACAGTGGAAATATGTATATGGAAAAAATGCATAACACTAGCTGAAATTCATATAAACAATTGAAAAGCCCCATAGCTATATTATTCCAACCACACTCCCCTTTTAAATAAAGAAAGCACTAAATTTAGTAATAAAATATTAATAATAATAACAAGCATACTATTAGTATGCAAATATATTAAGACTTGTAAAGAAATAGATAGACTAATTAAGTAAAAGATTGCATTGATAAAATGAATAAGATATCATATAATAGATTACTATTGCTACACCACTCTAAACATAATTTGGCCTAGCATCTACATATTAGCACATCAACAATCAGTCTTTAAATATTGTTGCATACAAAAATAACAGTAATGATAATATTAATAAAAAGAAGAAGAAAATTAAAATTAATACATAAAATAATAAAGGCCGTTTTTGAGAACCTGCTAAAAGCTTTCATTAGTAGGTTCATACAATTGCTAAGAGTAGATTTTTATATTTAAAGTTTGTAGAGATTATATCATTTTAATACATTTGCAAAAGTATTGCAATTATTTTTTCATACAACATCGTTTATATGGTCAATCAATCAATAAATGTTTATAATTTCAAATATATTCATACAAAGATTATTTTTATGCAAGTAATTTAAGTTTTCATAGTCATTTAATTAAATTATTTGGTTTTTGAATAAAATATAAAATTAAAACTTCATCATGTTAACAATCTACTGAAGAATAAAAATATTTTGAATATTTATGTTAGGGATTTCTTTTCTCACAAACATTTTTATAATGATTCAGAAAACATTAATTCAAAATTTGACACTATATCAATCCTTCAATAAATAATTTTTTTAATTTTTGCATAATCATTTACGATCATTTAATATTGTTGATTCAAATTTTAATTCATTTTCCACTGACATTTAATGTTTTTCAAACAAAATTCAAAACGACTTTCTTTTAGCTAAGGTAATTTTTGCTTTAAATACTGTGTTAAATTTATTACACGTATTCTGCAAAGTGTTCAAATCAACGATTTATTTCGTCCAGGATAATTCTGTTAACTCAACATTACATTCACCTTTTCAAAATACATCCCATTAAGTACATTTTCTTAAGCAAAACAAATTCCATTTGAGATTTATTTAGCTTTACTAATATATATATATTCAAATTCTTTGATTCTATTTATTTAAAAAAAAAAATTCCAAATCGCTAAATGCAACTATATAATTCTAAAGGGTTATTAAACATATGTTATTGCCAAAATTATACTATTAAAAAACAAATGATTATTTAAAACATTGTTTTCTTATTTTGAAACTATACCATTTCCCAGTATAAGCCTTTAGTAAATTTTTTAGGGAAAATGTTTTTAGATATATGGAACAATGTTGACTATCATATATTTTTCGCCAAAATTATTAAATATTATTATGTAAATAATATTCATTAAGGCTGTAGCCTCAATCGCATGCGTATAAAATGCGATAGTAGGGACCTCTACAGGTCTTAAAACCACAAGCTTACTCTTGGAAGAAAAGAGGAGAACCCTTCAACCTACTTTCTATTTAAATAGGTGATGCTGAAGCGGTTCGATCTAAGAGTTTGAAGCTATTCAATACTTCACTAATTAAGTCCACATTTCTTATTACATATTAATACTCGTGAAATCTTTCGATTTACAGCGAGTCAATGGAAAGATTTTATAGTGAGAAATCTATTACGATAATTTAAAGTTGTAATTATAAATTATTATATAATTTTATTAATAAATGAATTATACTTAAATTATAATAGCTTATATAGTTTTAGTCATCTGATATTTTAATAATCTTTGTAGCTATTATGTATATATGATCAAAAATCATACTCTTTCAAACATAAAATATTTAAAAATCACATTTACTATATTTTTTATAATTGCCTCATATTAATTGTAAATTAATTACTGGTCTTTAAATACTATATACCAAGTTTTATAAACAATTTCTATCTTTAATTTTTAAATCATAGAAGTTCTTCTCTTCGATTTATTTTATAATTTAATCATATATATATATATTGTAACGATACATAAATATGTCGTTACATTAATTTAAAATAAAAACTTACAAGTTCGCAAATAAGAGTAAAAAACTAAACACTAAAATTAAAAATGTTTGTTATACGTATATACATTCGCACAGATGCTAAACTTTAAAAATATTTTTTTCATAAACAAAAAAAAAAAAAGTATCTGAACGTATTTTTTTTAATAAAAAAATACCAGATTGAAATATAAAAATATTTTAATAAAAAAATAACGTAAGTTAAAGTAAAAGCAGGTATTAATTAATTCCTGTAATCTGTAAATGGAAATGATTGTTTATTAATTATCTAAAAGCTGTGTAATTAAAAAGTCAGATGAAAAGTTAGATAAGAGAAGAAAGAAATTTTAGCTTGACCAATGGAAGCACTAAGCCTTGGCTCGGACCCTAACGAAAGTGATAGACTAGTGACGTTTTGTTCATTGAATCCTTGTGGATAATATAAAAAGGGAAATACAGTTTTTTTCGGACAGTTCCAGCGTTGTGTGTTTGAGAGGTGGTAGGACGCACATACCACACTCTCTATTTAAAAAAGGAAAAATGAAAAGACTGTGATACCAGAACAGAACCAGCTAATGCTACCTCCAAAATATCAGACCGGTCTTCCAGGAAAGTCTCCATGGGAATTGCCAACGGGAACAGGGACTATTCTACCATAAGCTATATGAAATGAACAATTGTTAAAATCAATTAAGAACTTTCGTCAAGTTTTACAAATTGATAAACAAGCCAACTGAAATGTTAAAACGGACTTTTATCTGACTTTTGTAAGTTTTTAAATCAAATTAATAATGTTTAATTTTATATGTTTTCCGATTGATAAACATCATTTCCATTTTTTTTTCTTATTGTAAAGATTATTTAAATGTATGAAATTTAAGTTGTTTATAGACGCTTGCATGGATTCGTTTGCGGTTAATTATATTTTGGTTTTCATATTTGATCAAAATATATAGACATTCGATAAATAATGATACCTTACGGTGAGTATCTAAAATGTATTTATTCAGATGTCTTTTAAGTTATTGGTGACAACGCAAGTATCTTATGGTGAATACTATTGGGTTACTTATAAGTTTCCCTCTGCGATTGTCGGTATCAATAATTTTGTATTTTGATCGTTTATGTTTATTTTGAAATGTTTTTGACCGTGGAATCTACGTAATCGATCTATACCCAACATTTTTAAACAAATCTGTGTGAACGTATTTAAATGTTAAAATTAAGTCGGGCGTGAATGGCTATATAGTTTTGTAAAGTTGTATTAAGGGAGGGTAATCTTAGGTTATTCATTTCGTAGTTGAATTGGTTCAATGGATTGGATATATTTGTGTAATTAGTAGATGTAGTATGAGGTCCGCTATGGGCAGGATTATAGATATACGCCACACACCCTCTGTTTGCCTATGGATGGGTTTGTAAGTCGGCAGAAGACCGCAGTCCATTCCTATGGAGTTTTTTGTTTATTGTTCTACTTGCCAACAGATGTCACATTCCTGTTGGTGGAGAGTCAATGTCTTCTCTATTTCTACTTATTGTTCAGATGTACATTCCTGACAATATAGTATTTTGTGTTGTCGTATCATGCTACATTGAATACATGAATGTATCAGATGGATTGGCGCCAATTTGGTTGCGAAATTTGTTGCCTAAGGTTAAATCAGGGAAGAATATTTTCTTTTCAAATGCAGATCTATGTAGTCTATTCATACTTGACTATCTAAATAATAATTAAACTCATTGAAATTAGTTAAATGTAAAATTAAAAGTTAATATAAAAATCTAAAATGTTAAACTTATTCCTCAAAATTTAAATATTATTTTATATGTGCGTAAATAAATATTTTTATATGTTAATTTCTGGCAGTGGCTTTTACTCTTTGATATTTAAGATATAAAATTTATAGATTTTTATCTCTGCGTCTCCACTGAGCTAGTGACTTGGGCTAACGATCGGAATATTTAAATAAAGTGGAATCTTAACAGCGCTTATCTGCCTACTCTATAAATTTTTCTAGGCTCAAATGCCTAGATGGCGCCCTTGTAGTGCAGATATTGTTTTTGCGGTTAGATTCGATCTTCACTTTCATTCCGATTGGTACAATATATATATATTGCTGATGGAAAGCAGTTTGCTATTAACTGAAAGGAAACCCTTTGATTCCTTTTGGAGGCCTTAAAGGAACTGAGCTGGGCAATTTCCTAATGTCCACTCCATACGTTCTTGTCGTTGCAGCTGTTATTACTATGTGATTATTCATGTAGTATAAGAACATGGATGGGCTGTTCACCAACACGCAGTAGCCAACATGATGAGTTTATTGGCTTTTTACTACCGAGTTTAAGAATATTTTTTCCAATATATACAATCATGACAGACAAAAATAAATCATGGCCTTATTCCCAAGAGGCTGTAAAGTCTCAAACCAAAGCAGCGGTTGGTGGCCGAAGGTGGAGGGTACTAAGAATCCCCTGATTGTGGACTCAGGCTGCCATTTGATGACTACTTTTTATTTAGGTACTTAAAACCGCAGATCACTTTCAAATAGAGGAAGATTGTGAAATTACAAGAAAATGTGAAGAAACAATTGATTTAAAAAGTGGACATATATATACTCTAATATAAAGGCACAGATATTGGAAATACAAGTGGAGTAGGATTCATTATAAATAAAAAAATGGAAGAATAACATTGTGGAGATTGATGGTGTATCAGACAAAGTGGACATATTAGTTTTACAATATAATAGCAGATACCAAATGCAGATAATTCAGGTTTATGCCCCAACAAGTTCTCATACTGATGAAGTTATAGAAGATTTTTATGTGAATGTACAAAGGCTTTTGATCAGAGTAAACAGCATTTTAAAATTGTTATGGAAGACTGTAATGCTAGAACTGGTAAACAAGTGAAAGATGAAAGTGCTGTAGGTAATTTTGGTTATGGTAATAGAAATTAGAGAGGACATAGACTTATGGAGTTTGCAGAAAAAGAAAAACTTTATATTATGAATTTTTTTTTTTAGAAAAATGTTAAAAGAAATTGGACATCGAAGCATCCAAATGAAGGTACAGCAAAATTGGATTATATTTTGACTAACAGAAAATACATATTTTAAGACTGTAATATTCTTAATAAACTTAACACAGGAAGTGATTACATATTAGTAAGATATAAGATACATGTTAATGCAAAACTAGAAAGACAAAATTATTAAGAAAAACAATATTTACAGTTGATATTCCTTATGTTCAGAAACATTCTAATGAATTTAAATTAGAAATTACAAATCAGTTTCAAGTATTAGTATATTTTGAACATGATTCAATTTTAAATGACATTAATAGGAAAATAACTGTTACACTTTTAAAAACTGCAACAAAGATAGTTGGTAGAAAAAAGTAGCAATTGACCAATAAAATTTCTACTGAGACTAGAGAATTTATGAAGAAAAGAAGGAATATGAGGATATACAACAATGATGCATTAAAAAATATTGAATATCTCAAATTTTATAAAATGGTGCAGAAAAGAGTTGAAAATGATATAAGAAAGTATATGTTAAACAACCAAAAAAAGCTGTAGAAGAGAATAAAAGATTAAAGAGTAAAACAACATTTTGGTATTGATAGAAAATTTATAACTGCAATAAGAAAAAAGTTGGCATTATTACTAAAAAGAGAGATGAAATCATGAAATGTGTAAAAGACTTCAATCAAGTATTATATAGTAATAAAGAACAAGTGCCTTCTAACAAGTGCTTTCTCACCAATTATATCTTCTCAATTGTCCATAATGAGGAAGTGGAACATGCAGTTAAATTTATGAAGAAAGGAAAGGCTCTAGGTAATGATGAAATTATAATTGATTTAGTAAAAGAAGCAGGTAAAGAAATAGAAAAATAATTAGCAAAGTTATATACAAAATGTCTAAATGATAAAGATGTACCAGTTGATTGGAAGAATGCAGTATTAATATTAATATTTAAAAAGGTGATAAAGAAGATATTAGAAATTACAGACCTATCAGTCTTTTATCAGTTTTATACAAAAATTTTACTAAGATAATTACAACTCGTCTACAGAAAACCCTGGATTTCCACCAACCAAGAGAACAAGCTGGATTTAAAAGTGGTTTTAGTACAGTAGATCATATCCAGGTATTGAGAGAAGTTATAGAAAGGACAAATGAATATGAGTTGCCATTATGCTTAGGATTTGTGGATTATGAAAAGGCATTTGATTCTATAAACATTTCTTCAGTGATTAAAGCATTGGATCATCAAGGTGTAGATCCAGGATATTGTCATATTTTAAAGAATATTTATAAAAATGCAGCAGCAACAATTAGATTACATAATGATAGTAGGAAAATCAACATTAAAAAAGGTGTAAGACAGGGTGACTCCATATCTCCAAAACTTTTTACAGCAGTGCTGCAAGAAATATTTTGTGGATTAAAATGGGAAGCTAAAGAAGTGAAAGTAAATGGAGATTATTTAAGTCATTTAGATTTTGCAGATGATGTAGTTGTTTTTGCAAATAATGCTTTAGAGCTACAGGAAATGTTGCAGGAGATCAGATGAAAGTAGGAAAGTAGGACTAAAGATGAATGTCAAAAAGACTAAAGTAATGTTTAATAGATTTTTTCAAAATATGAAAATAAACATTGATTGTGATGAGTTAGAAGAAGTTAACAGTTACAAATACCTTGGTTAGGTTATAAATACAGATGAAAAGATAATGGATGAAATTAATCATTAGAATTAAACTTGGTTGGAGTGCTTTTGGTAGAAATAACTTGATACTAAAAGGAAATATGCCTATGTGTTTGAAAAGAAAGGTTTATAATAAATGTGTTTTGCCAGTTCTTACTTATGGATCTGAGACTTGGACACTTAATAGAAGAGCAATACAGAGATTTCAGACCACTCAAAGAAGTATGGAGAGATGCATGTTGGGAGTAACAAGAAGAGATCGAAAACGCAATGTATGGGTAAGAGAACAAACAGGTGTTTTTGACCTCATTGAAAAAATTAAAAGATTGAAGTGGAGTTGGGCTGGACATATTGCTAGAAGAGATGATAATAGATGGACAATTGAAATTTTAAACTGGATTCCAAGAGATTGTAAAAGACCCAGAAAGAGACCACATGTGAGATGGATGGATGAAATAAGAAAGTGTGCAGGGGTGATGTGGAAAAGAGAAGCTAAAGATAGGATTGATAATGATTGATGAATATATATATATATATATATATATATATATATATATATATATATATATATATATATATATACACACACAAATCGATGTCTGTATTTCTTCAAAATAATATACGTAAATTTTTAAATAAATATTAGAAAATACAGTACTTAAAAGTTTATGAAAATATATCTATAACTGTCAAAGAAGCTCTTCAACTATCATTATAGTTTTTGTACTGTATTTTCTAATATTTATTTATAAATTTATGTATATAAAAATAATATTACAAATCAATGCCTGTATTTCTTCTAAATAATATAGATAAACTTATAAATATTAGAAAATACAGTAATTAAAATTTGTTAAAAAGAGCAAAAAATATAAAAGTTCCTTAGGAGTGCTTTCATCATATCCATGTAGTTTTTGTCAACTAATACTAAATATCAACTTTCTCATAATTTGTGATTTTACTGCCTGCTGCCTACCTATTGATTAAGCAAACTTGTATTTTTATTAACATAATCACTTTCCTCTTTTATTATTATAAAATTCAGTTTGCAATATTTTTTTATTTTATTATAATTGAAATCAAACCATGTGTTAAAAACAGTTCAAAATAGAAACAATATTCTAAAGAGAATGATAATTTGTCAGCTTCTGTTTTTTATGACCATAATAAATATGGTTTTGATTATAATTATAATGACATTAAAATATATCAAAAACTGAAAGAAATAATAATAAAAGAAAAATCAAGGAAGTTAAGTGTTAATATATAAATACAAGTAAGACATAATCAATAGGCAGGCAGAAAACATTAAGATCATGGAATTATGGGAAAATTAACCTTTCAAAGTATTAGTTGATGAAGACGCTCCTAAGTGGTGCTTATATTTTTTGTTCTTTTTATCAAATTTTAATTACTGTATATATTATTTATGTATAGTTTTGATATATATATATATATATATATATATATATCAAAACTGTCTAACACTATACTACAAAAATAAAAATTCAAAACCATAAAACAATACAATACTACATTAAATCCAAAAATTTTACCAAAATACTTACACAACCATGGTTTCTTCTACTACAAATAGACCTTCTCAAATGAACATCAAACTAAAGGAAAACATA
>JAQFVV010008228.1:0-37224 GCA_028023455.1 Epiperipatus broadwayi
ATATATATATATATATATATATATATATATATATATATATATATATATATATATATATCATTTGTGGGTTTATCCATGTATTATTTTGCTAATGAAAATACCAATATTTTAGCTTAATCATATAAGCCATCAATTAGGTGATGAATAGAATATTATAAATTCATTTGTAGAGTTACCGTGAATGCTGGTTTATAACAATATTAATATTCCATCAATAGAAAAAAAAAAAAAAAACATATATAAAATTGAAAAAATGCAAATCAAAAAATCTTAGATTAGTACATATTTTAAATGATTCTTCCAAATAGGAAGAAGTTTGTATGTGTCATCATGTTTATTGATGCAATTTTGCTTTTTTAGTATCCCAATCTGTATATTCATTATCAAAATTACAGAAAGGTGAAACAGCAAAACTTATCATTTAAATCTGCAATCTGTGAAAATTTTTATATCAAAATATTTACTGTGAGTATTCAAAAACCGAGACACAGTTAAAATTAAGCCTAGATACTTTTTGCTGATAGATGTAAATGCAGAAATCACCTGAAAGAGAAGATTGGCTTCTTGAATCGCACATCCTGATAGATATAAAAGTTGATATCCCTTGAAAATTAAGGCTTTAGATATTTAGAAGTTCATATTTATAAATATTAGTTATAATAGTTAATTTTACTGAATTTTAATTTAAAGTACAATATAAATGAAAATAGTATATTAATGCAAACTGAGATAACGATTATCATTTTATTTTGTCAATAAACCAATAAGAAAATTATTTTCTGTAGGCTAGGCTGCTTTTCTTTATTAGCCTATACAATAGCTTTTTGTTTTGTTTTTTAGTGAAATAAAAGGAATTCTGTTCTATTTTAAATCCAAGTTGTTGTGTAAATTTAAATCCAGATAGAGATTAATTAAGGGTGATAGAATGTTAAAAACTACCTCTATGAAATTCTACAAATGATAATCAATCTTCACCAAAGAATTATATATTGTAAATTAGACATTTTAATGGATGTTTTTAATTTAGTAAAACTTAAAAATAGTTCTTATTCATACAAGCAAAGATAACTTATCTTTTGGCAAGAAAGCCACTTAGAATTGCTTCCTAAGGCAAAATAAGTTTTTTTTATTAACCAACAGTTGGTACTCATAGGAGAAAGTGCTAATAATCTCTTAGTTATGGACCTAGGATGCCATTTGATAGTAACCCTTTTTAGGTATTTATAACTGCAGGTCAATTTCAAGTGAAGAAAGATTGGAAAAACTGAAAGAATTGTCTCATATTAAATAGGACATTATTGGTTTATATGAAGTTAGAAGATAAGGTGAAGTGACAATTGATTTAAAAAGTGGGCATGTACTCTAACTATAAAGATACAAATATTGGAAATACAAGTGGATGAGGATTCGTTATAAACAAAATGTGGAAGAACATCATCATGCAGATTGTTGATGTATTTGATAGAGTGGCAAGATTAGTTATTCAACTTAATAAAAGATATAAATGCAGATAATTTAGATTTATGACTCAACAAGTTTTCATTGTGATAAAAAGGTAAAGGATTTTTATGTAAATGTATAAAAAGCTTTTGATTAAATCAAACATTTTAAAAATGTCATGAATGACTTTAATGCTATAATTGGTAAACAATAAAAAATGAAAGTGCTTTAGGTAAATTTGGTTATGGTTATAGAAATGAGAGAGAGAGGACATAGAATTCTTAAGTTTGCAGAATATATATATATATATATATATATATATATATATATATATATATATATATATATATATATATATATATATATATATATATATATATATATATATATATTGTAATGGAACCTATAATTCAGAGCCTCACTTGGATGCTCCAAATGTAATGGAACTTAAGGTAGCCCATGTTTGGGTAAGCCAAATGTAATGGATCGTACTTGCTACATTCCATTTAAATTGAAGAAAGACAAAATTATCCCGGTTATATAAAAAAAATGTAATGGAAACTATATGGTAGCTCATAATTAAGCAAGTTAAATATAATGGAACGTATATGAGTTATTCCATTTATATTAAAGAATGAAGAAAAATAAACTTGTTCCAATTATATTTTAATAAATTGTTTAAATTGCCCTCCCAGCTAGCTTTATATAAAACAAATCTAAAATCATACTAATCAATGAGATCTTTAAATAATTACAAAGGCATTATTTATAAAAATAAATAGCACATCTTTATTTTATGTTATCGTTTGACTTTAAATAATATTAATGTTTCAATATTAATATAAACAATGAATATATAAAGACATATTTCTGCCTAATAGTTATAATATAAAGATAATAATTAATATATAGTACCTCAACTTATAAATTATATTTTCAGATTTTAAAATCATTTAAATATTTATCTTAAACATCATCTGTTATACGTTTAATGTTATAATAGAATAAGACGCTTAAATTGATCATTCACAAACGTTACATTTTACAATGAAAAATAAAATAAACAAAAAAAAAATATATCAATCTCAAAAATGTATATCCACACATCACACATATATATATAAAATTATTAAATACCTTTTTAAAAGTTCACTTAGTTAATTGTCCTTTTAAGAACTAATTTAGTCCATGAGTTTTTTTCATCTGTATATTTTATTATTTTTATTTTTAGAATGCATTCTATTAAAAGAACGACGAAACGATTTCATTAAAGAAGATTATTAATTCTTGAATATATGCATATTTTATTAAAATGTTAAATCCAGTACTTCAATTACAATTACTTCCGGATTAGAATTAAATTGACGATAATACATTTAAGATAGCTATGCCAGCTTTTAATTCCAGACGCGATGAAATTTATATGTTGAAATTTTAGTTGTTCCATTGAAAAATTGCTTTAGAATATATGAAAGCGATGATGATGATGCAGCCCTAGCTGCGATATATCCTTATTACCCCGTCATAATTTATATGTTTATTACAAAATATATACGTTACTTCAATATTTTAAAATGGTAAACTTTAAAGAAATAAAATGTAATAAAATTCTATCCTTCAGTTGTTTGTTCTATATCCCATTTTTTAATAAGCAATAATCCTAATAATGGCTTCCTTATTATTGTCGCGTGGTTTCATGCCAGCAGATGCTATTTTAAAACTCATGTTATATATATATATATGTTCTCTTTTACAACAATTAACATCAAAATAAAAATAAAATATCAAGTATACATATAAAAAGTATCAAATCGAAAATTTGATATCTTTTAAAAATATACACAAATAATTATTTATTACATTTAGTAATCATTGCAAATAAAATAATTTTTTTTTTTTAAATCAACAATTTATATGTCCTTATTTATTTCAATAATTAAATATTTATAATGATGTACTATCAATATGTATAAATAAAATAATAACTTCAAATAATAACTATATTTAATAAACATAAAAGAAAAATTTAAATATTTCATATGTAAACTTCAACTTAAAGAGATTTTTTTTTTTTTAATAACAAATAACAAATTTTTAAAATATAAATATCGACCTATTGATATTTACAATTCCTCAAATCCACCGAAAAAAAAAAATGTCTTTGCAAATAACTAATTAATTATGAAATATCGAAAAACTTCTCAAATTTGTAATCTTTCTAAGGACTAACATGGTTTAAAGAATATTATTTTTCATATTAATAACCACATTCATTTATTTACATCTATCTTTCAAATCATCTAGATATTTGTTCAAAAATTTTTTTAAAAAAAAAAAATATATAATAATAATAATCAAAAGTGTCTTTTCAATTCTTCCTGTAAAGAATTTCCAGTATGTTAAACTTTGTGAAAAAGTTTGCCCTAATTTACAAGATTTTCATATAGCATTTTGGTATAACTCAATTGCTTTTGAATAATTTTGAGATAAGTATCTAAAGATTTTGCTATGAACTCCTTAGATTCTACATCTATATCCTTTACATAAATAGTAACTTGATCATAAGCACTAACATAACTCTTAACTTTATCAATAATAGTTGCTATTTTATCAGATAATCTTACTTTTCCTTTGACTATCTTGATAAACATCATCGACTTGAGTAAGTCTTTATTTTACTTATTCTAGATTCAATTAAAAACAATTCTCTGGATAATTTTGAATGGTATTCATTCAAATTTTCTAAATAATCCTTTAAAAATCGCAAATCAGTGTGATATAATTTCAACATTAAAGAACTCTTGAAAATCATTTTGTTTTACAACAATAACATTATTATATTAATTATTTTCAGTTTAACTTTAGGTTTACTTAAATTTCTTTCCTTAGTTATATATTTTTTTTTTTTTAAGAAAATCTTTATTATTTATCTTTCTATCTATAACTTTAAGTTTAACTTTAGCTTTTCCAATATCTTTCATAAAATCTATACTTCTTTTAAGATAATTTATTTTAAACTTATCTCTACTCATTTCTTTGAATTTTACTTTAATTTTCTTCATATTTTTACTGGTATAAATTATCTCAAGAAAATCTATTTTAATTTTCTCTTTACTTCTGAATTTAAGTTTTATTTTGACTTTGCCTAAATCTCCATTTGGATCAATTTCTACTTCCATAAAATTTACATTACATATTATATTGTTAATTCTTGTAAAGAATATTTCTTTGTAAATATTAATTTTTGTATAAACGTTTCCACAATTAATGGTACATTTTTGAACTAGATTTTGCATTTTATCTTTAAATTTATTACTGGTATTATCCATAATCTTTAGTAATTCATTGTCTAATAACTTTAGATATTTTTCACCTAAAGAATTTAATTTTATTTCTACAGATTCATCAATTCTTTTATCCTTATTATAGTATTCATCAAAAATTTTAGGTTTCATTATAGTCTTTCTTTCAACTACTTCTAATCTGGCTATAATTCCTTGATTTTCTTCCTTCATTTCATTATTTATTTCTTCAATTTTTGCTTTTAAAGAATTAGCTTCCACTATTGTCTCTTCTCTATATTTTTCCATCTTTTCATCAAATTTTACTTCTACTCTTCTAATACTATCATCTACCAAAACTTTTAATTCATTAGAATTAATTTTCATCTCAACTCTAAGATCTTCTTTTAATTCATTAGAGTTTATTTTCATTTCAGCTCTAAGATCTTTTAATTCATTAGAGTTAGTTTTTAAACTAGTCTCTAGTTTATCATATTTAGACTCTAGTCTCTCAGAATTTGTTTTCATCTCAGCTTTAAGTTCATCATATTTGGTATTTAATTCAGCTTTAAGTTTTTCCAAAAAATCTTTTAAGTCAAAATCACCATTAACTGGCATTTTATTACTATTGTTATCCATTATTATTAATAATACAATATTATATACTCATAAAATAAAATCTAAGATATATATATATATATATATATATATATATATATAGATATATATATATATATAGATATATATATATATATATATATATATATATATATATTTATTTCTATATAGTAACTATCACAGATCAAGGGCTCACCATCTCCAATCATTATTCCAACAAGCAATTTTTTAACTAAAAATACAAGCCTTTTTAATCTTATAATATATAATAGCTATCTGACAATCTAAATTTTACTTATTTGAACTCATGAACTTCTTGGCTAAAAAAAAAAAATAATCTTATCTATCACCATAACATTAACAAATTTCTCTAAAATATATATATGCAGAGAGTAACAACTGATATCACTAAATAACATTTATTTATATTTAATGATAATAAATATTCTACACTTATACTATATTAAAATGTGGATACTTCATATCAAATTCAATATAACCTTGAAATATTTAAACTACAACTAAATGTTCACATGCCTTAAAATAACTAATTTGATAATATAGTGAGACAACTTTCTCATTCAAAATAATGGTAGTTAAATATAAAATACTTAAATCGATACCTATAAATTTTCTGAACTTTAATACTTAATACCATTTTATACACATAAAAAAAAAATATTCACTTCACTTATTATTAACTTTTGTGCTTGAAATATTTTACTAAAATTGTACTAATGCAGTTTACTACTAACAAATATTCACTAATTGAATTTCATGTTTAAAAGTCACTTACAAAAAAAAAAAAAAAATAAAACATCGATATGTTTGTTTTCAAACCCTAATTGATAATCAATGTAATAGATTATTTGTTACAAACAATAATCAATTAATCAAACTCTTAAGTTTGGTGTTATATATTTAAGTTATATACTTATCTATTCCTCCAAAGATCCGACAGATATTGACAACCAAAAGATTGATTAGCACTTCACAACTTTGATGTAGATAAAAGAATCCAATCATTATTCCCAAAGCATACAATGTTTCATGAACACTTAGATGACTATCACATTTCATTCTATCCTATCTACTACAACCCATAATAATTTTTCTTAGAACACCATTACACTACCCTGCTTATATTTAAGTCTTAGGGGCTATTATTTATAAATATTTCCTTGCTCATCTTTAGAAGACTTAGAGGCAAATATTATACTTATATTAAAATAATTATATCTTACTCTCTCTGGAGTTTTAAAGATAAAATCATGGCAGGACTACTGTTAACTGCTTCATGATAAATAATAATAAACATCAAGATTTGGGTTGGAGCAATGAATGAGACTAATCAATCACAAGTGACATGAATGCATCACATCCTCAAGACAATGACAAAACTCCCCCCTCAACATCAATACCTGCAACAGAACCAACCAAACTCCAACAATCAAATATCCCATCCAACCTTCAAAATTATAGATTTTCTACAACTCAAACTTTTCAAATATGTACAAAATTATTATACTATAATTCAACACCATCAATGTACTTTTTAAATTGAAATTAAACTGCTTTATGACTATATTTATCTTTCATCACTAAAAAAAAAAATACAATAATATTAACCATCACCATCTAAACATAAGGCTAAAATATTTCCATTTATATAAAAAAAAATTAAACACACAAAAATGCTTCTTTTTCTTTAAACCATACATCTCATATTAATATATATACTAGACATCTTAATCTCAAGTATGTGGGGTATTTCAAGCCCTAATTAGCTTATTTCTAGCCCTAGTTGTTGCGCCAAATGTAATGGAAACGTATATGTAGCAGCCCCACAATTGGACTAGCTAAATGTAATGGAACCTATTATTCAGAGCCTCACTTGGATGCTCCAAATGTAATGGAACTTAAGGTAGCCCATGTTTGGGTAAGCCAAATGTAATGGATCGTACTCGCTACATTCCATTTAAATTGAAGAAAGACAAAATTATCCCGGTTATATAAAAAAAAATGTAATGGAAACTATATGGTAGCTCATAATTAAGCAAGTTAAATATAATGGAACGTATATGAGTTATTCCATTTATATTAAAGAATGAAGAAAAATAAACTTGTTCCAATTATATTTTAATAAATTGTTTAAATTGCCCTCCCAGCTAGCTTTATATAAAACAAATCTAAAATCATACTAATCAATGAGATCTTTAAATAATTACAAAGGCATTATTTATAAAAATAAATAGCACATCTTTATTTTATGTTATCGTTTGACTTTAAATAATATTAATGTTTCAATATTAATATAAACAATGAATATATAAAGACATATTTCTGCCTAATAGTTATAATATAAAGATAATAATTAATATATAGTACCTCAACTTATAAATTATATTTTCAGATTTTAAAATTATTTAAATATTTATCTTAAACATCATCTGTTATACGTTTAATGTTATAATAGAATAAGACGCTTAAATTGATCATTCACAAACGTTACATTTTACAATGAAAAATAAAATAAACAAAAAAAAATATATCAATCTCAAAAATGTATATCCACACATCACACATATATATATAAAATTATTAAATACCTTTTTAAAAGTTCACTTAGTTAATTGTCCTTTTAAGAACTAATTTAGTCCATGAGTTTTTTTCATCTGTATATTTTATTATTTTTATTTTTAGAATGCATTCTATTAAAAGAACGATGAAACGATTTCATTAAAGAAGATTATTAATTCTTGAATATATGCATATTTTATTAAAATGTTAAATCCAGTACTTCAATTACAATTACTTCCGGATTAGAATTAAATTGACGATAATACATTTAAGATAGCTATGCCAGCTTTTAATTCCAGACGCGATGAAATTTATACGTTGAAATTTTAGTTGTTCCATTGAAAAATTGCTTTAGAATTTATGAAAGCGATGATGATGATGCAGCCCTAGCTGCGATATATCCTTATTACCCCGTCATAATTTATATGTTTATTACAAAATATATACGTTACTTCAATATTTTAAAATGGTAAACTTTAAAGAAATAAAATGTAATAAAATTCTATCCTTCAGTTGTTTGTTCTATATCCCATTTTTTAATAAGCAATAATCCTAATAATGGCTTCCTTATTATTGTCGCGTGGTTTCATGCCAGCAGATGCTATTTTAAAACTCATGTTATATATATATGTTCTCTTTTACAACAATTAACATCAAAATAAAAATAAAATATCAAGTATACATATAAAAAGTATCAAATCGAAAATTTGATATCTTTTAAAAATATACACAAATAATTATTTATTACATTTAGTAATCATTGCAAATAAAATACTTTTTTTTTTTTTAATCAACAATTTATATGTCCTTATTTATTTCAATAATTAAATATTTATAATGATGTACTATCAATATGTATAAATAAAATAATAACTTCAAATAATAACTATATTTAATAAACATAAAAGAAAAATTTAAATATTTCATATGTAAACTTCAACTTAAAGAGATTTTTTTTTTTTAATAACAAATAACAAATTTTTAAAATATAAATATCGACCTATTGATATTTACAATATATATATATATGAATTCTTTTTTTTTTTTTGAGAAAAATATTTATTGTGTTTAGACATGGGAACATCTCAATGAAGGTCCAACAGAATTGGATTATTTTTTGACTAAAAGAACACATATATTTCAAGATTTTAAATTCTTAATAAGTTCAAGACAGGAAGTGGTCATCAATTAATAAGATATAATACATATTAATCTAAAACCAGAGAGAGGAAAATTATTAAAAAATATTAAAAAAAACAATATTCACCATTGATATTTCTAATCATCAAAGACATTGCAATGAATATAGATTAGAACTAGCAACTTATTTTCAAATATTAACAGATCTTGATCATGATTCAAATTTGAACAAATTCAATAGGAAGGTAACAGATACACTTTTTAAAACTACAATAAAGAGAGATTGCACAAAAATGAACATTTGACCAGTAAAATTTTTTATGAGATAAAGCAACTTATAAAGAAGGAATATAGAAAATTTATAAAAATAATGCAATAAAAAAGAATAAACATCCTGAATTTTGTAAAGTAATGTAAAAAGAGTTGATGATGCTATGAGAAAATATAATTATGAACTAGCAAGGAAAACATTCTCAAGAGTGTAAAACAACATCTTGATATAGGAGAGAATTTATTTCTGCAATAAGAAAAAAGATGGAATTCCTACTAAAAAGAGAGATGACTTCATGAAATGTTTAGAAGATTTCTATCAAGAATTCTATAGCAATAAAAAGCAAAGAAAAGTAACTCCTAGAACTACTATATTTTCTGAATTGCTCATAATTTTAAATGAAGAAGTAAAATATGCAATTAAATTTATGAAGAAGGGAAATGATCTAAGTAACGATGGAATTATAATTGATAATTTAAAGGAAGCTGGTGAATTTGTAAAAAATGGCAAATTTATATACCAAATGTGCAAATAATAAAGATGTACCAGATGATTGGAAGAATGCAGTATATTTTGAAAATGTGATAAAGAATATATTAGAAATTACATGCCTGTCACTCTTTCATAAGTTCAATATAAATATTTTAACAAAATAATTGCAACTCCTCTACAGTAAACTTTGGATTTTAACCAACCAAAAGGATAAGCTGGATTTAAAAATGCTTTTACTATAGTGGCCACAAGAATTGAGAGAAGTTATAAAAAGTACCTGTGAATCTGAATTTCTATTATGCTTCAAATTTGTAACTATGGAAAGACAATTGATTTTGCATTTCTTAAATGATGAAAGCATTCGATCATCAAGGTATAGACCCAGGATATCATCATATTCTGAAGAATATTTATAAAATGCAACAGCAATAAACAGATTGTATAATTATACTAGGGATATTAACATTGAAAAAATTGTCTGACATGATAAATTCATATCTCCAAAATGTTTTACAGCAATTTTGCAAAAAAAAAAAAAAATCATTTTATGGATTAAAATGAGAAGCTAAGACAGTAAAAATAATTGGAGATTATTTAAGTTGTCTAGATTTTGGAGATGATGTAGATGTTTTTGAAAATAATGCTTTAGACCTTCAAGAAAGTAGCAAGATTTACAAGATGAATGTAAGAAAGTAGGATTAAAAGTAAATGTTACAAGGATTAAAGTAATGTTCAATGCATTTTCTCAAACGATGGAAATAAATATTGATAATGGTGAGTTAAAAAAAGTGAAGAATTATAAATATGATACCTTTTATACTATATTAATGAGAATTAATTATGCATAAGTTTAAATATTTATAAATCTATGTATTCGTTATTTTCTAAATACTATGCCAGCTACACCTTTTATTTTTACAGATCATTTTCAGTTTTTTTTAAATCTACTATACTGTTAAAAATTATGCATGCATGTATGTGTGACTGCATAAATGAGTATTAAATTCAGTATTCAAATAACATTTAAACAAATGGTAATTACTCAGTACTTTCTTATGTCACAAAGATCGTTTTGCTTTTTAAAATTAAATCAACTCATTTTGATATCATTGTCAAGAAGCTTTAATGCAAGTTAAAAATAAATTCCAACTGTTCAAATGTGTCTATTTACGTTGGACAAAATAAGACATTTTTATAATATCCGAATTAAAGAATTTAATATTGAAAAAAGAGAAGAAAAAAATTGAATTACAAACTTGTTTAGAAAGTATATTTAATACAATTGACAATTCTTAAGAATGCAGTAAAAATAAAATCTCGCAATTTACTATTTTACTCAGAAGTAAGAGAAAAACAATTTTATTTATTATACATTATTATATTTACTGTAATAATGCAAAGTGTTGCATTATTTTCATTGTTAAATTACTATTCAGGGGAAAACATTTTTATAATATATGTATATTTGGCAGTATTTTTTTGATATCAAGGTAAACTACAGAGACATAATGAGTTCAGTAAATTTCTGCTAATCAATATAGACATCATTTTATACATATATAAAAATCTGTAGTACTGTGTATATAATTGTCTATCATATTTTTGTTCAACATTTATAATTTAATAATATTGTATTAGATGTTTTGGTTTCATGTTATAATTAACTGTTTATAAAAGAGAACAATAAGTGATTTAAATAAACAAATATCAGTCTTGATTAAAAACAATTTTTATAAAATATTCCATAAAACTTATAGTTTTCAATAGCTTTAATTAACAATGAATAATTACTTATTTAAATATATATTAATTTCTTAAGAAGACTACATCAATCAATCTTGCTGTATAATAATTTTCTTTAATAAAATAATTTACTCAAAAAAATAAATAACGCCCATTTTATAGTTTGAAATATAATTAACAAATTACAAAACATGGAATCACTTATTAACATCTGTTTTATTTATTTTTTATGAGCAATATCATATTGAATTTTTTTTTTAAATAAAAAAAAAGAGAAAAAACTGTTCAAAAATAAAACTTTATTTTTTTAAAAATTTTACATTAATGTTAAGAATGACATTTTTTATCTTAATCAGAAGTGTAAATAATATATATATCACCATAGAATGTATATATAGATAACAACAAAAGTAAAATAAAAGAAACTATGCTAATATACAAATACAAACAATATTTAATTAACAGACATGCAGCAAATGTTAAGATCAAGGAATTGTGGAAAGGATAGCCTTTCAAAGTGTTAGTTGACAAAGACTATGAGGATAGTCAAAAGTGATCCAAAGTGGATAAAAATTTTAAAGTCATACCTTACATATATCTAATAACTGTATTCATAAATATGCAATTATAAGATTATGTATATGGATTTGAAGAAATACAGACATCTAATTATAATATTATTACATATATATATGTTGATACAAAGATTTTGATGGGTTTATCCATGTTAAAAAATTAAAATATTAATATACTAACATTTTGACTTGATCACACAAGTCATATACTGGGTGATAAAAGGTGTGAACAAGTCAAAACATTGGTATATTAATATTTAAATTTTTTAACACAGATGAACCTGAAAAATAGGTATTTTTATATATGTAATTAAAGGAGAAATAATTGTACTTTTCATTCAATTGTGTAAATATCAATAAACTATTAAAAGATAGAATGATATCACTCAATCTTTTATCTGTGTTGGTATTAAAAGAGAATGAAATCTGTCTATTATTTTATGTATAGAATAAATAATCTTAAATTACTATTCAAAATGGTGACCATAATATTAATTTAAGATAATTTATTATGTATATAAATTAAAATAATAGAGAGGATTCACACTTTTGTTTAAAACTATGGCATTGAACTAAGTGTAAATACTATCAGAGTTTTACTTAACTCAGTGGGAGGTATGGTTACTTCTGTTTCAATTACATATAATTAAGTAGTGATATGTATTATAAATACATGTTAATGGATATCAGGTATACTAATGTTCATCAAAAAAATGTATCATTAGAATTACCATGTAATACTAAATGATCCATGCAATTTACTACTGTACACAATGCTTTATTTACGATCCTCTTTTACAGTTTACACTTTTGAATGCTCCAGCAATATTCTTTAGTCAACTGTTAAATTCAAATTTAAAATTATAGACTAGAAAATTAGATTTTACTGGTTAGGATACCATGTAATAATGCCTATCACATCTAAATTGTGGAGAGCAGAAATTCTTGGAGAATAGCAATTGGCAGGACTGTAGTTAAGAAACAATGCAAAAAAGCTAACTATAAACAATATTTATTACAATATACTTAATTCTAAGAAATAATACTCCTTTATGTTGTTTATCTTATAATCAATGAAATATAATATAAATCTTTATTATATAATAATGACAACTTGTAAATACATCACAGAAAAATTATATATATAAAAGCCTTTTTCGGTAATTCTCAATTTTTTTACCCTTCTCAATATGATACCTCGTACTAATACTAACACGTATATTATGTATATAGCGACATCTACTGACATTTCCTACTAACACATATATTACGTATATAGCGACATCTACTGACATTTCCTATAATTTATATTTTTATCACAATGATAAAAATATGAATTATAGGAAATGTCAGTAGATGTCGCTATATACGTAATATACGTGTTAGTATTAGTACGAGGTATCATATTGAGAAGGGTAAAAAAATTGAGAATTACCGAAAAAGGCTTTTATATATAAGGGGAAATAAATAAAATGATAAAAATATGAATTATAGAAAATGTCAGTAGATGTCGCTATATACGTAATATGCGTGTTAGTATTAGTACGAGGTATCATATTGAGAAGGGTAAAAAAAATGAGAATTACCGAAAAAGGCTTTTATATATATAATTTTTCTGTGATGTATTTACAAGTTGTTATTATTATATAATAAAGATTTATATTATATTTCATTGATTATTACAATATAATATAGTCCAATGTGAGAGTTCAAATACAAAATGATGTACATATGACAGTGTATAAATAGGACAAAGTACAAATATGATAGTGTTTAAACATGGCAAAGTTTAAATACCAATGCATTTGAATGTTCATTAACTCTTTTAATGTGATGATATATTGCTTTTGACACCTCTTTATTTAAAATATTGAATTATCTCTAAAGTTTGATACTTACTCTATTATTTATCAAGATGTGCAGATATATATTTTATTTTTGTTTTAAACAAACAATCAGAAATTAAACAACTTAAATTTCCTATAAATGTTCACAGATACAAGTGATTACAAAATTACCCCAATACATTGTACATGTGTCCACAACACAGATTCAATGGAACAACAATACATAATTCTCAGAATCACCCATTTATAAAGTATAAAATAAAATTCATCAGGAAAATTATGTTTATCCAAAGCAAAACCCAATCATCAATGAACACATCAAGTGGAAACCATATATATCACAAGGGAATGGGAAAACAAAAATTATATGTGTTGTTTAAATACTCAGGATTACTATATACAATGTACACACCAATTCTTTTAACTTCAGACATCTGATACAAACAGAGGAAATAAACAAAACTGCTAAAATTAAATCACTTTATTACAATTTATAGTTTCACACACTACATCTTCAGAAATACTAAATTAATACTCAAATTTAAAGTATAAAAAGAAAAACAAAAGATTGTTTTGTTTAAAACTTTTCTTTAAAAGTAATATTGATCTAAAACTACATTATGATTAATAACAATCACAGAAGGGATTTTTTTTCTTTTTTTTTTTTTTAAATTAAAAAACTCTTTATGGGGGAAGAGGAAAATTAATTTTTAAGAAAAATAAATAAACTGATTCTTCTATCTAGATTGCAACTACCATATTTTACAGGGTATTTGAAGGTATATAAAGTGTTTATAACATATAAACAGTAAAAAATAATTTCATATAACAGACAAATGCATAAATACATGAAATTACACCAATTAAATTTTATTTACCACTGACTGGTTGGTAATGTTTTATAAAATAGTTCATAAATAAAAAGTTACCTCAAGTCCAAGAGAAAATATGGAAAACATTTTCTAGAAAAGTTGAATTATATATTCAATAATGCCTAATGTATACTAGTGATAATAAATAAAATAAAAATTTATATAACATTATAATACTAACCAAAAAAAAGTAAACTTTACTAAAATTCTTCCACAACTATAGTTTTATCTATTAAGAAATAGGCCTATTTGTTAATAGATGAAACCATG
The DNA here is from genome assembly GCA_028023455.1 of Epiperipatus broadwayi. Lineage (NCBI taxonomy): Eukaryota > Metazoa > Onychophora > Udeonychophora > Euonychophora > Peripatidae > Epiperipatus > Epiperipatus broadwayi. Next base: position 15,130 of record JAQFVV010008228.1, read on the forward strand.
GTTGTGGAAGAAGTTTAGTAAAGTTGAGTTTTTTTGACTAGTATTGTAATGTTATATGATTTTTTTATGAATACATGTTATAAATATACTACATGTCAATTTCAAATAATTTTAGCAGTAAAATAATAAAATATTCATTTTCAATGTTGAAAATTTTCATATGCAGTATCGCAAGAAAATGCAATATGAATAAATATATCTATAAACACATTTGAGTTAAGCTTAAATTCTGTGAAGTTAGCAATTTTTGCCTAGTGCACTTTCAACTAAGTCATATTAGACATAGTCATGGCAACTGACAAAAGAGATGAGATTTCAGGGTTTATTAATAAAAACACGAATGGGTGATTAGCATAATTGAATGGCTAATTATTAGTTTAAGTAGATCTTTTTTTTTAAAAAAAAGGGAATGCAGAAGTCTTTCTTGTTAATTGTGAAATTATTTCTCATGATTTGTCAGGTATTTTTCAGTTATTATGGTATCATTGGACTTTAGGCATACACTGATTGCAGATGTAGTGTCAAAAGGAAGATGAGAAATGGATTGGTGTTCATAAAAAAGATTCAGTATCTATTTGGGTTTGAACACAGTGTATATGTATTGCTGTTGTACTAATAGAGTAGACAAGTCAGCTTTCAATTTACAATAATACACAGTGTTGCAATTGGTGCAAGGACATGATTACTTGTATATGATTTGTGATTTCTGGTTCGAGAGAAAAACATCCTTTGTTTTGTTAATAAGTCAGTCCAGAGGAGGTGTTATGTAGAGCAACTTAGTGAGTTGCAGAGCAAATTTTAGTTTTGCAATGAGTAATTTTAGGAAAGTATAGTAATAAAAGTCAGAGTATGTTATCAGTTTCTGTGGGAGAATCTCTAGGCTTAAAAGTAAAAAAAAAATGATTGAGTTAAGATTATATTTATGTAACCAATGTTGCACAAGTTCAGAGATAAAAATTGATGTTAATTTTTTATCTGACTTGAACATACATAAATGGTGATTGCAGTATGAAAATATCTTTTGAGCCAGACAGTTTGTGGAAAATTGGAGTGATGGATTTAGGGCGAATGTCATCATAGACATTGATAGGCTTAATGAACATATTCTAATTAAGATGGGTAGTTTCTCATTGAATGTAGAGGTCAAAAAACATGGTAACTCGGTGGTTATCTATTTCCAGATGCTTGTTAAGCTTGATATATATGAGAAGGCAGTTTCTGTGCTGTTGATTTGTGCATTACAAGTGCAAATAAGCACATCAGCAATGTCACACATATATGAAGTGGAAACATTGCATCAAGGTATTGAGTTATAAGTCTACTTCATATTTGTTGAGAAATGAGCTTGAGATAATCCTACTAATAGGAAGGCTTATAGGTTCACCTTAATAAATTTTGTAAAAGGTATTGTGGTTTTATGCACATTATAATTAACCATGTTGAAAGCTTCCTTAATAATTTGAATTGATAGGCTGCATAGGTCAGAAGCATAAAACTTGGTGTTGTCTAATGATGGCAAGTGATCCTGTTTATTGAGTTGTATATTTTTAACTTGGGTCATGCATATAAATAAAAGGGGTGAATTGGCCAAATCCAATTCATCATTAAGGCACTGATCAATCATCTCTTTTATATTTCCAAAATTGATAAATGTCTGTCCATGTCATTATACTGGTTAGACTAGTAGCACATAAGACAATAGAGACTAATTTATTATAATCATCAACCATTATCAATCAACTGCAGGATGAAGTTTCTCCAAGTTCAATCCATCTTCTCTGATATTTAGCTTCTATTTTCCACATCACCCCTACACACTTTCTTATTTCATTCATCCATCTGACATGTGGTATAGTTCTGGATCTTTTACACTGTCTTGGCATCTGTTTAAGATTCCACTTGTCCATCTATTATCATCTCTTCTAATAATATATTATGCCCATCTCCCTTTTTCAGCCTTTTAATTTTTCAATGAGTTCAGTAACACATGTTAGTTTTCTTACCCATATATTGCATTTTTGATCTCTTCTTATTGCCAACATGCATCTCTACATAGTTCTTTGAGTGGTCTGAAGTCACAGTATTGTTTTTCAATTAAGTATCCAACTCTCAGTTTCATAAGTAAAAACTGGTAAAACACATTTATTAAAAACCTTCTTTTTCAACACATAGGCATATTTCCTTTTAGTATCAAGTTATTTCTACCAAAAGCACTCCATGTTTAATTCTATGATTAATTTTATCCATTATGTTTCCACTTGTATTAATAATCTGAACAAGATATTGGTAGTTGTTAACTTCTTCTAACTAATTATAATCAATCTTTATTTTCATATTTTGAGAAAATTCATTAAACATTCCTTTAGTCTTTTTAACAATTACCTGTAGTCATACTTTCCTACTTTCATCTGATAACTCCTGCTAAATTTCCTGAAGCTCTAAAGCATTATTTGCACAAACAACTATACTATCTGCAAAATCTATATGACTTAAAAAATCTCTATTTACTGTCACTCTTTAGTTTTCCATTTTAATCCACAAAATACTTCTTGTAGCACAGCTAGAAAGGTTTTGGAAATATGGAGTCATACTGTCTTACACCCTTCTCAATGTTGAGTTTCCTATTATCATTATGTAATCTAAATGTTACTATTGCATTTTTATAAATATTCTTTAAAATATGATAATGTTCTGGGTGTATACCTGATGATTCAATGCTTTAATCACTGAAGAAATGTTTATAGAATTAAATACCTTTTCATAATCTAAAAATCCAAAACATAATGGTAACTGATATTAATTTTTCATTTCTATAACTTTTCTCAATACCTGGATATGATCCACTGTACTAAAACCACTATTAAATTCAGCTTGTTTTCTTGGTTGGTGGAAATCCAATATTCTCTGTAGATGAGTTTGATCACAAAGTTACACTTTTATCATGGATGTAAAAAGGCATACTATGTCCTCTATATTGCAGGACTAATATGTACATACCTAATTTTCTCTTTCAAATAATTAATACAAACTGAACAATTTAAAGGAGAAATAATATAACCTATTATTCACTTTTTTTTTAATTTTATAAGTTACCATTAGGAAGAGAAAATTTTTGTTAAAAATAATTGTTTATATTTAAAATTATTTGTTAGATATATAAATGTTTGTTTGTAATTGAGAATGATAAAATTAAAAAATTGATAAATGAGTTTAATTGTTTTGATCCTGCTATAAAATATGTGGTAGAAGGAGGAGGGTTAGAATTTGTTAAATTCAAATGTTTAGGTTTTTTGATCAGAAATGTAAGGAATAAAAGTTTGGTAGGTAGTCATTATGTTAAGATTAAAAAAATAAGATCTATAATTAAACCTAATAGCTATCAACTGTATCTCACAAAATAGCTGAAACTATTGTTATAAAAATAAGATAATAAATAATTCTATTGGGGTAGCTTCGTTTCAAAAAGGTCACATTTACAAAAAGTATTTGACTGTTGACTAAACTGACAAGTTTGTTAAAACAGGAAAAACTCTCTATATGTATTGCCAGTCAGTATAAACCAGAGTAATCAATGGATGCCAGAAGGCATGGGCATAATTTCCCCATCTAGTGCCTACTCATCCAATATTCCCAACCTAGTTTCTGGATTGTGGACTTCGTCAGTGAAAAGCATTGGATCTGAAAGCACTGCACCTAGATCTTAGAATCTAATGCAACCCTCCAGCAGCCACCTTTTATCTCTTCTTAACTACAAACTTGTAAGTCTTAAATTGAAAACACCTTAATATTTTCAATCCAAGCATGACATTATATAGTCACATAAGTCTAAACTCATTTCAGTATCTATACATTTTGGTGTATTTGGTTCTTTAATATTCATAAATTTGTTAAATAATTTTTGTAATGATGTAAAAGATTAAAAAAAATATGATTTTATTTCTTTATCATTTAAATTGTCTTTTTATAAAATTATATGTAAAATAGGAATTTGTTTAGAAATAAGAAAATTACTTGGAAAGGGATATTACTTTGAATAAATTATTAAATAATTAAAATTTTTTTTTTTTGCTAGAAAAAATATTCCTGTAATATATATTACTTCTAGGTTTGGTAAGTAGGTATATATCAATAGGTCAGAGTAGTTTGAACTTAAAAGAAAGAATAAAGGTACATAAAGGGGGGGGGTAGAAATAAATACCTTAGTTGGTTTATATATCTATGAAAAAGATATAGACCACACTATTACTTTTGATGAAACTAAGGTTGTCTTTTTTGAGCAAAATGGAATAAAAAAAAATTAAAAATTCTTTATTAAAAATTTATGATTTTGAACTTATTTAAAAATTATTTTAATATTAAAAGTATATGGGTAGTAAGTGGAATTGTGGGTAATATTTAGTTTAAATATATTGTTATTTTGTAGTTATTTATACTTGAGAAGTCTGCTTATAGCAGTGAAACCATTGGAAATATGTTAGAGTTTATTTTCTTCGCTAGTCTGTTTGCATTGAGAATTTGGGATAATTTTGATTATTTATTAAATAGTTTTGCTTTGGGTTTTTAATGTTTATATATTGTGCCCTGTAAATAAAGAGGACAATCTCTAACAGATAAGCCAAGTCCTTACATCAGGTTATCCTATGACTCTAACTCAGTATCATTTAGTAGACTTACAATTTTTAACTATGTTTAATCAATTATAATAATTGTGATTAGGTAAAACTTTTATTTTATCTGGGATCACTTTAACACTATTAAATATTTCTAAATAAGTGTAATTAACAATAACAATTGTGAGACTCATTTTATCCTATTAACAGATTACATCCCTTTAACATTAAACAAATACAAAAGTACTTGTCCAATGGTATGAGAATACCTAGACTCTCCTACTTATTCAATATCTACATATTCCATAACTAACAATAATGTTTAAGTGAATCTAATAAAACATGTATAACTATTAAATTTCAGTTGAACTAATTAATAAGTTAGACTAATTGTATTGCATGTATAGCTTTTATACTTATTATTTCATAGGATGATATTTAGCAATAATCATCTTAATAATTTTATATTAAGGAAATCTCAGGATAATCATTGATTTTTAATTAATTATTTCATCTACCTATAAAATATCAAGAGGAATTTTACTGAATCTTATAGGTAATGTGTCAATCAATAAAAGACTTATAACTTGAACCTATACCCAAATTTGTACTACTATTTTATATTTATGTTCCCTAGTACTTACTATTAAACTAATATTATTTATCTATATTGTAATTAGATTTGATACTTTCAATAATTATTAATTTATGATTTTCATCCTTATAAATAAGCATACTCTAATAATTTGCAATATCATCAATGACTTATGTGATCAAGGCAGCTTATAGTAAGTTAAAATCTCTTTTAAAAGCTTGATGCTTCATTGACTGTTATTTTGTTCTAAACTGGATTAATTTCTTATTTCAATCTCAAACTATACACTTTGAGTTCATGTGATGTAGTGACAATGACTCTCAAAAAATGCAATATTTAATTGTTCCAAATTGCAGCAACATGCCTCTTACATTTGAGCATTTCTGATGGTTTTCTTTGTCTCACACATCAACATAAAATATATGATAAAATGATTATTTCTTTTCAGAAAATAATAAATTTGACTTTATTTGATAGATATTTTTATTTACTACTGAAATAAATTTTAAATATTCACATTTTATTTGTGTAAATATTTAAAAAATGAGACTGTAATCAAAAGAAAGATGCTACTTGTCATCATTTTTAGAAGGATTATTTTCAGTTTATAAAACCAACAAAATCTTTGTTTCTGAATATTTTTAAAAACTTGAATGATTAATTATTTATTTCCCTAATATGTAACAAATTATATTTTAAAAGTTTAGATTTTTAAAATATTTGTTGCAAAATTGTGATTATTTCTTCCTTGTAAATATAAGTAGATGGTTTACGTCATAGTAAGTTTCCAAATTTGCTTCAGGCAATATTTACGTTAACTGCTAATATGTTACATTTTTGAAAATAAAGTATTTCAAACCAAAATAAGTTATTAATAATTTATATTTCTTGATATTTAGTAAATATAGTGCAAACTATTTTTAAAAAAATATTTAAAATCATAATAAATTTTCAAATAAACACATTTTTGCATCATTAGAAGCTTCAATGTCATAAAACACCAAACATTTTACAGCCTTGTCAAGAGACAATGGCTGGACATGTCAGAGTGGGGCTTATGTCTATTCTAAGAGTGGGAATTTTGAATTTCCCTCCTTTTAACACATAAATTTTGAAAAAAAAATATTATAGTAAAATATACCATTTTAAATGCATTTTAACATATAATACTTACAAAACAATTCACTAGGAGACAAATTGGCAAAATAAAATCATTTGCATCAAACAGTCACAAAGTTAATACTGAAGTTAACTTTCAAAACAACAACTTTAATTACATTATTTGCAAGATTATAATACACATTTTAAATAACTGGTAATGTAAAATAACAATAGTAAAAAAGTTATACACCAATATAATATAATAAGACTATAAACAATTTACAAATTTCCACTCCCTTGTTTGACCTTTTAAATATTTACAATATATATATATATATAAAACTTTTCATATAATGTGGTGCTGTTGTGATATTTGCCTTTACATATTTTTATTTTCCTTTTTATATTGCAAATCAGGTGTATCCCTTAGATCATCATTCTTCCCATGTTTTACAATTATCAACCCATTTTAATTCAGGATTTAAATTATAAAGGTAAAATGGAAAATCTTAATTATTATACTCTTGCTTCAATACAATAATGTTATTATAATATAATGAAATTCAACCTTTTGTGTATTTTTAGATACCACAATATTCATCCTTTGATCTTTATTTATTTATTCACTTTTTCTAAGAAAATATTACTAAAATAATTATAAAATCATCAATTAGTTTTTTCCATCTCAAACTCCAGTTTCCTATGTTTTATTCTCAACCTTTATACTAAACTACAACCAATAAGAATTTTATGATGAGTACTATTAAATCTGAACTCTTATACCTTCCTGCAATATTTTTCATCTACAATTTATGATTCAGTTAAATGTTAATAGACAACCCCTTGGTTTATTTCCAATACAATATTTACCTTTCCTTTTGTTAACAATTTTAATTATTACTTTCATATTTCTAACATATATTTGCTTACTATCTGTTTATAACTATTTTCTTATACAAATTACAAAATACAATTACTTACAATTCCATATAACTATATTAATTTGTTCATCGTAAAACATAAGATCAAATTTAAAATATCATTGTTTCTCATTTTCAATATTGTATATTTAAACACCAACCTATCTCCTAGTTAAATCATACATATTATTAATTACTTTTATGATATATTTTATTAAATCACGTTATACTATACATATTAGTAATTAGTTTTATGATATACTTCAATAAATAATTAATTATCTATTGATTTTAACTAAATAACAATATTTGATAAAACATAACTTTTTAAACAAAATAATGACACAGATAACCAGTTTAAATCAACTATTATTTTCACTATCTATTGATCTATTTCCCATGTTGTAATAACATCTATGTTAAAATATAGAAATAATATACATACAAATACCATATTGCAAGCTTTTTTTCTTTAAAATCCAAGTTCCTAAAAAAAACGTTAACTTTTATAAACTCCATTTGTTCTTCTCCACAGATTATTACCATTATAAAAATGCACATGACATTGTATTATTGACCATGCAGCAGTTTTTTTTTTTTTTTTTTTTTAGTAATTAAAGATTATCTGCAACTTGCCTTATCCATTCAATTTAAATGCTTCCTGCACTAGTAATGACTTAGTATTCAACTGATTCCTTGCTAATTTTTGGCTAATAATATTATTAAGAAGTGCATTTCTTTTTTATTATTATTTTGAAATAAAATAATAGTATCTTCCACACACATTTTATACTTCTTGATGCACCAATGCTCATTCCTTTTTTCCTTCAAAAATTTATTCTCCATATCACTTTATCCTTTATTAAATATTTTCTAGGATGGTTTTACTTTTTTTTTACATTTGTTTTATATATATTTTTTCAATTACAGATGGTATATAAGACTTTCATTCATGCTAGAAGACCACTATTATTCTGTACACATATAATTATAATTTTCATTTAATACATATATCACTCATCATAATTTCTTTTTAAACTCTACATAAAAATGATATTAAAATTAATATTGCTGAGTTTCAATCATTTCTTCACTTAAAATTTTATTCAAACATGCTTTAATATTTATCTTTGAATATGATATATGCTTTCTGTTATCATCTATTGCTAATTTAGTTCTAGATATTTTTTAAAAAATGCATACTTAGCTTCATCAAAATACATTGCTTTTTAATTGTTCCTGACTGGTGACTTAACTATGTTCAATTATTTTGATTAATATGACACTTGAAAACTTCATATAGTTTATCCATTAAATCCAATCTAAATACAGTACTCTCAATGTTTTCCTTCAGTGAGTGTATTTCTTTATAACACTTTGGTATGCATGTATGATTCATTTTAAATTATTTTATCCATATTATCATTTCAATAAATTTTCCAAGGACCATTAATTGCAGATTTTTCTGTAGAGATTAATTTAATTTACCAATTCATTTTAATAAAACTTTATAACCTATATTCTTTAAATTATTACATGGTTAAAATCCATTATGTTTTTTTGTTGAAAAATAATAATATTTGAGGAATTCATAGCAAACTTTTTAAGATAAAAAAAAATAAAAAAACAGTAACTTGTTTTATAATCTGTAATCAATTCTTTTTTTTTTTCTCCAAAAAAAAAAAAAAAAAAAAAAAACTTTTTTTTTTTTTAATGAAATATCATCTGCAGGCTGTTTATTGGTTGATTTTTTCCATTTATTTTATTCTGTATTTAATAAGTTGTTAGTATTTGATATATATATTTACAACAATATTTTCAATTTTATAATAGTTCTCAATAAAAATAATACCTTTTAGAAATTGAATAAAATACAATTTACTTTCTTGATTTAAATCATTTTGGTTTTATTTTTATACAAATGATCTTCAATATTAATTTCATGATTTTTTCTCACGAAATTTGTAGAATAAATCTTAGTTATTTATTTTTAAACATAATTTAAGATTTAACTAGAAATAATAATTGCTTTTATGCGAGATGAGTAGAGATAATAATTATCTATCTATACAACACATGTTTATTTAGAAGATTAGATTTGAACTTCACTATAATTTTAAATGATATCAAATGTTTACTTATTTATAGCTATAATAAACATATAATTTATTATTTTATCTTTTATGTACATTTGTAACCAACTACTTTATCAAGCATTTATATCCTTTAAACATTTTTACATTGACTTACCTAAATTCAAATCTTATGATAATTAAAATGACAGTTATTTTTCCTAGCTTAATAAGTACCCACTTTTTGATTTAATAGAATTTAAAACTATACAAAAATTTTGTTCCCAATTTTTTATGATGGTGGTGTACCAATATAAAGATCACAATATATATATATATAATATTATATTTTTTTGTTATTTTTTTTTCAGTTTACAATATTTTTACATTATATTATTATTATTATTATTATTATTATTATTATTATTATTATTATTATTATTATTATTATTATTATTATTATTATTATTATTATTATTATTATTATTATTATTATTATTATTATTATTATTATTATTATTATTATTATTATATGGTTTTAATTTCAATTATAATAATATAAAAATATTGCAAACTAAAATAAATAACCATAAAAAATAAAGGAAGCTATGTTAATATAAAAATACAAGCAAGACTTAATCAATAGGCAGGCAGCAAACATTGGGATTACAAAATTATGGGAAGGTTAACCTTTCAAACAATTAGTTGATGAAGACTATGAGAATAGTCAAAAGTGCACCTAAATGATAATTATATTTTTTGTCCTTTTCAAAATTTTTGATTACTGTATTTAATAATATTTATAAGATTATATATATATGTAATAATTTTCAAGGCTAAATGGGTTTGTAAGTATTCATTTAAAACCAGTAAACACTTAGACAATATCAATAACGATCAACAACTTCAAATTGTTGTCAAGGCAACTTATATATATATAATTCTAATATTTTCACGGATAAAAGATGTCATATTATTATTATTATTTGCGGGATATTCTGTGTAGTGAAAAAACTAAATGCTGACATTTCAGTACAACATCAAGTACCTTCCTCAGAGCATCCTCTTTCTACACCGAATATACTGCAAATAGTAATAATATATATATATATATATATATATATATATATATATAATATATATATATATATATATATATATATATATATATATTCTCAATCCAAAGCACAAGATAATTTTTTTAAAAACATAAGTTTTGCCTAATTCATTTATATAAGCGAATCCAAAACACTTTGAATAGAAAGTATAAAGACCTAAAATTGATCACATTACTTATTAGATGACATTATACTATTTTAATTGACTTTTGTAAAAATTTTCTTAAAATCTATCAAATAACAGACCGAATAATGGAATATGTAAATATAATCTTTTACAAGTCATTATGAGATTGACAACTCAACACTGGTTTATTGGGCATGTGAAATAAAACACTTTCATTCCATATTACAAGATAAAACTTTTGAAAAGATAAAAGTAGCTAACTTATCTTTTTATGTAAATTTATTTATATAGGCCACACTAAAGAACTTTGGAGAAAAAGTATGAAGATCATTAAAATGCTTTAGATTGGACTATTTAAATAAATTTAGGTAAAAAAGATAAGACTGTAATTTTTGTCTTTTCATGGGCTCAACAAACGAGTTTGTGTGGATAAAGAAATATGAAAAGATATTAGTTTTAATCTTCAAATCCAATACATTTTTACTAAGATGTCATAATAAAATTATATATTGCATACAATATTTGGATCTAAGATCTCTCTTCACATTTATTTTCATCTCATTACAGGTGTGATCATACATGTATTACATAATATATTATTTCTCTAACTTTATCTTAATGCCAAGTTATTTTTTAGTTATTTTTATTTATCAAGAGAAACTAAATAAAATGTTAATAAAATTTATTTTGTGTATGTGTGAACTTCATGAATACAATTAAACAAACATATTATGAACTAAGTTCATTAAAATATAATCAAAGCCGTTTACATAAATACAGTCTCAATAAGATTTTTTTTTTTAAAAAAAAAAATCAAATTACCAACATTTTTTATGAAATGTTACACAAAACTTATAACAAAAACTAGTTAATTTAAGTTGTTTTCGCTCATTTATTTCCTTAATGCCGGAAATTGAATTTTTTTGTGTCATATTAATAGCATGAACTAAAGGAATCAATTAATTGTAAGTAAAGAAAAAAAAGTTAAATATTTTATTACCTGAAACTAATATTAAAAATTAAATAGAGTGAAATTGTACTGAAGACAATTAATTAAAGCAAACACATTCAAAACATTTTTTAAAAAATATTTTAAAGTTAATAATTTACCCATAAACTTATAGTTAATTACTTGTTAAATCATGTGATGTTTTAGAAACTCAATTATAAAACGAATTATTCAATGCTATTGAAATGGCTAAATTGTTTTTCTTTTTTAATGTATCAATTGCTCCGCTGTATCGATCCGAACCTTCAGCTCCAAATTTACGAATCTTTTACTAATCTAATCTTAAATGGTAAATAAAGTGGAATAAATTTGGTTTAAGTATGAATGTAATTGACTAACTATAAATAGTAGTTATCAACTTTTCTGTAATTATCTCCATCTGCAGAAAAGTAAGCGCGACTGCCTTGCACTTGCAGGCAGTTGCCCGGGTTGCGGATTCGCGGCCCTGCCGATGCTATGACAATTAAAAAAAAAAAAATAAAGAAAAGAGTTAACAATATATATAAATCAAATTATAAATGACCAAAAAGAAAATTAATCAAGATTATAATAATGTCAAAGATGTAAATTGCTATCATTAGAGTTTGTGTAGGCAATAAAGTATTCAGCTATTAAAAGAAGTATCAGAACTAAAAGTGGAATTATGAAATTTGTAGAAGAAGAGTAAAATTACATAGTGGCATCAATAAATTATTTGTCTTAAAGTCCTCTGATTCAATTGCTGACAGTTTACAAAAATAGTATGCAAAAAAGTAATACAGATAGAAATTAATAAAAGAAACTTTTCAATTTTCTAAATTTTAATTCGTATGGTTAAATCTTCATATGATTGTAGATTTTTTATTATCAAACTTATGCTTAAAATTTGTCAGTGTAAAAGTAATCTAGAAATTTTATCTTAGGCATTGTACTAGGAATCAATTTTTATCATAAAATAGAGTGATGAAAAAATATATTTTTCTTTAATATTCATATTTTAGATACATACTGTATACACACACACACATATATATATATATATATATATATATATATATATATGCGCGCGGGTGTACATTATTTACTGTTTTGGTGAATGCAGACATGTTTGTAGGTTTGAGAAACTTTAAACGGGATTACTTTTAAGCTAGGTAGAATATTTTTTATGCAAAAAAGCTATTACAAGCAACGATCCCCCCAAAAAAAATTTATATATATATATATAATTAATAATATAGGTATTTATACATTTATGAAATGTTATGAAAGTCAAATACTCTTTCTACATACACTATAAAATATAAATTTACTCTCCCATCAATAAATGTTATAAAGGTATTGGTGTTCCAACTAATCTTTTAACACTTTTATTGATAGGAAAGTGGTTATTTTCTAAATCATATAAGAAGGCTAATTGACGTTCACAATGTTTCATAATTATATATATATATGAAAAAAAACAATAAATATAATGGTGATTAGCTATTATATACAGTCTTTCAATCTGCACAAGTGCTTTCAGCATTCCTTAACACTCCTTAAATGCCATTAAATTTAATGCCAGTTGAGGAGAATTGAGGAATTAAAAGTACTTCCGCAGCTTGAAAGACTGTATATAATAGTTTGTTATATTTATTATTTTTATTGATATTACATTACTTTTTAATTAACATTTTGTTATATATATATATATATATATATATATATATATAACAAAATGTTAATTAATGTGCTCTTCCGATCTATATTATTTTATATGATAGTGATAGGAAAATGAAGAAGAGTGAAATTAAATTGAGAAAAAGCATAAATATTAAGTAAGAAAACATGCAATAAAAAGTAAAATAAAAATATGTTTGTGAGAACATTAAAAGTTTTTTCTTATCATTATATAGTGTATCAGTCAGTTTAGTCTGTTCATATAACAAGATCTAGAATTTAGGCAAAAGTACCTCAAGTCCAATCATGTGCAAGATACACAGGTCAAAAACACTCATGAACTCTGCTCTGTTTGTTCATTCTACAGATCTACCAACTTATGAGCAACAATCCCATAAATACCCAATCTACTTTATCTTTCATGCCTGGTAACACAAAGTGGAGAAAAAAAACACTCTATTTAGACATGGACCCTATGGTGAAGCCCTTAGCATAATAATACTTCCAAGTTCTAGCACATATAACATATCATGACCTTTTACATTATTTATATATAAGATTAGCAGGATCTCATCTAGTCATAATAAACATAATTAGTTTAATCAAAATATAATATTTATTAAAATAAAGGAAACAATGATTCTGAAAATTTAGTTATATATATAATTTATTAATGGAAAAAAAAACAAAGCATTAGTCATTTGATAATAATATTTTCCATTAATAATCATTAGCCTCTTTCCATTTATTTATAGCAGAACATTTTTTATACAATTTAATAAATCATGTACATACTCATTAGTTTATTATTTCAGTGCAGGCTGATTAATATGCCAATAAATAATTGATTACATTATATGATTTGAATAGCACTATAATATAAGTATAGTTAGGACTCTTTAATCCATCCTTGGAGAGAAAAGCAGCACTTGACCAAATTTGTTTAAAAGTATTATTTAGTTTATTACAATTTTATATAATTATTGTTAATATTAATGAGTAGAAGAATTAATCTCAGCTTATGCAGAGGAAGAAAAGTGTGTGGGAGAGTTTGTTTAAAATCTATAAATGTGCCACAGTATGGTGCACACATGAAAATATTAATAAATCATACAGAACTCTGTTTAGTAAAATCAGAACATTACAGCTGATGGATATTCATAGGTTTTATTTAGAATAAGAAATAAGAGAGTGGTATGTGCATGATAGCATATTTGTCTGTGATCAAGTCTTGGATCCTAAAAGGTACTTCATATTATTGAAGAATGGTGATCAATTTCTCTCTGCATCTTTAGCAGAATTGGTTCACTGAGTGACGAATAATCCGGTGGGAGTTTCTATGTGCTGGATGTCCTGGACTGACCTCATGCAGAGCTTCCTCGTGCAGTGAAAAAGTTCCAAGGTGTTTTATAACCTTGTTCTTGGACTTGGATATAAAAAAATGAAGTTTGGCTCTCTGTTACACCCAGTGGGATAAAGTACATCATCATCATCATCATCATTAACCATTATCAATCCACTGCAGGATGAAGATCTCTCCAAGTTTAATCCATCTTTTTTGATCTTTGGCTTCTCTTCTCCACATCACCCCTGCACTCTTTCTTATTTCATCCATTCATTTCGTATGTGGTCTCTTTCTCAGTCTTTTACAATCTCTTGAAATCCAGTTTAAAATTTGAATTGTCAATCTATTATCATCTTTTCTAGCAATATGTCCAGCCCAACTACACTTCAATCTTTTAATTTTTTCAATGAGGTCAGTAACAGCTGTTTGTTCTCTTATCCATACATTGCATTTTGACCATTTCTTGTTACTCCCAACATACATCTCTCCATACTCCTTTGAGTGGTCTAAAGTCTCTGTATTGCTCTTCTATTAAGTGTCCAAGTGTCAGATCCATAAGTAAAAACTAGTAAAACACATGTGTTAAAAACCTTTCTTTTCAAACATGTAGGCATATTTCCTTTTTAGCAGAAGTTATTTATACCAAAGCACTCCAACCAAATTTAATTCTATGATTAATTTCCTCCATTATGTTTTCAGCCATATTAATAATCTGACCTAGGTATTTGTAACTGTTAACTTCTTCTAATTCATCATAATAAATCTTTATTTTCATATTTTGAGCAAATCGATTAAACATTACTTTGGACTATTTAACATTTATCTTTAGTCCTACTTTTATACTTTCGTCTGATAACTCCTGCAATATTTCCTGCAGATCTGAAGCATTATTTGCAAAAACAACTACATCATCTGCAAAATGTAAATGACTTAAATAGTCTCCATTTACTTTGACTCTTTTAGTTTCCCATTTTAATCCACAAAATTCTTCTTGCAGCACTGCTGTAAAAAGTTTTGGAGATATGGAGTCACCTTGTCTTACACCTTTCTCAATGTTGACTTTCCCAGCACCATTATGTAATCTAATTGTTGCTGTTGCATTTTTATAAATATTCTTTAAAATATGACAATATCCTGGATCTATACATTGATGATCCAATGCTTTAATCACTGAAGAAATGTTTATAGAATCAAATGTCTTTTCATAATCTACAAATCCAAAACATAATGACAACTCATATTCATTTGTCCTTTCTATAACTTCTCTCAATACCTAGACATGATCTACTGTACTAAAACAACTTTTAAATCCAGCTTATTTTCTTGGTTGGCGAAAATCCAATGTTCTCTGTAGATGAGTTCTAATTATCTTGGTAAAAAAAATATATAAAACTGATAAAAGGCTGATAGGTCTGTAATTTCTAATATCTTCTTTATCATCTTTTTTAAATATTAATATTATTAATGCATTCTTCCAATCATCCGGTACATCTTTGTCATTTAGACATTTGGTATAAAACTGCTAATTTTTTTTCTATTTCTTCACCTGCTTCTTTTAATATATAAATTATAACTTCATCATTACCTGGAGCTTTTCCTTTCTTCATAGATTTAATTGCATGTCTCACTTCTTCATTTAAATTTCTGGGCAATTCGGAAGATGTAATAGATATAGGAGGTACTTGTTCTTTATTACTATATAATTCTTGATAAAAATCTTCTACCAATTTTATAATGCCATCTCTCTTTTTAGTAATAATTCCATCTTTTTTTTCTTATTGCAGATATAAATTTCCTACCAATACCAAAATGTTATTTAACATTCTTGAGATTTTTTTTTTCTCTTTTACAGTTTTCCTTGCTAGTTTACAGTTATACTTTCTTATATCATTTTCAACTCTTTTCCGTACCATTTTACAAAATTCAAGATATTCAATTTTTTTTAATGCATCATTTTTGCATATCTTCATATTTCTTTTTTCTTCATAAATTCTCTAGTGTCAGTAGAAATTTTATTAGTCAATTGTTGTTTTTTTCTATCAGCTATCTTTGTTGAAGTTTTTAAAAGTGTATCAGTTATTTTCATATTAATTTCATTCAAATCTGAACATGCTCAAAATATACTAATACTTGAAACCAATTTGTAAGTTCCAATTTAAATTCATTAGAATGTTTCTGATGATTAGGAATATCAACTGTAAATATTGTTTTCTTAATAATTTTTGTCTCTCTAATTTTACATTAACATGTATATTACACCTTACTAATCAATGATCACTTCCTGTGTTAAATTTATTAAGAACATTACAATCTTGAAATATGTATTTCCTGTTAGTCAAAATATAATCCAATTCTGCTGTATCTTCATTTGGATGTTTCCATGTCCATTTTCTTTTAACATTTTTTTCAAAAAAAGAATTCATAATATAACGTTTTTCTTTTTCTGCAAAATCAACAAGTCTATTTCCTCTCTCATTTCTATTACCACAACCAAAATTATCTACAGCACTTTTATCTATCATTTGTTTACCAATTCTAGAATTAAAGTCTCCCATAACATTTTTAAAATGTTGTTTACTCTGATCAAAAACCTTTTGTACATCCATATAAAAATCTACTACTTCATCACAATGAGAACTTGGTGGGGCATAAACCTGAATTATCTGCATTTGGTATCTGCTATTAAGTTGTATAACTAATCTTGCCACTCTGTCTGATACACCATAAATTTCTACAATATTGTTCTTCCACTTTTTATTTATAATGAATCCTACTCCACTTGTATTTCCAATATTTGTGCCTTTATAATGGAGTATATGTCCACTTTTTAAATCAATTGTCTCTTCACCTTTTCTTTTAACTTCACAAAGTCCAATAATGCCCCATTTAATATAAGACAGTTCTTCTTCTAATTCTTGCAATCTTCTCTCACTTAAAAGTGATCTGCAGTTGTAAGTACCTAAATAAAAATTCATCATCAGATTGCATCCAGAGTCCACAACCAGAGGATTCTTAGCACCCTCTTCCTTTAGCCACCAACTGCTGCCTTGGTTGGTGACTTTACAGCTTCCTGGGATGTGTATGTATATAAAAATAATGAAGTCTGTATGCATGCAATGCTTGGAATACACATATAAAAATTGTAATATCAGAATTATTTAATTACTACCTATGTACTTGCAATATTCAGCATAATGGTATGATCAAGTTACTAAACAGTGATGGATAACTTAAATTATCAAATAGAAATATTAATCTACCTAGAATTGACAATCCCCCTCCTTTATTACATTTACTTAGATGTAAACTTCCCACAAATGTTAAAATAACAGGTTAATACTTGTCATAAATGCTTTTATAACCTACAAAATAATTATATATATATATATATATATATATATATATATATATATATATATATATATATATATATATATATATATATATATATATATATATATATATATATATACTGTTAAGTGGTGGTTATTAAATTTATTTTATAGAACAAACTATTTATTTCATTTCACATAAACAGATTTGAGATTTTAGAATTAGCACTATTATTTTTAATTAGGAATAATATTTCTTAGAGTTATTCACTTATAAAGGCAGATAATTGCTTTGCTATTGAATAACATTAAAATACAATTAACTTGTTTTCCCCAAGCTGACAAATGTCTGTAGTAATGAAAATAACAAAATATGTTTTTAACTAAGAATTAATTAACCACCCTATGAAAGAGGGGATTTAAGAGAGAAAGAGAGAGTGTGTATGAACCTACTTGCGAGTTTATGAGGATATTGGCATGTTTGTTCCAAAATATAAAATATAGAAATAAAGTTATCATAATATATTGCTGCCACACAAAGTGAAATAAGAAAATATTCTATAATTGAGGCTTAATGACAGGAGAGGATATGAATAAAGAGTTTATAGAGAGTTGGAGTACATATTAAAATAAGGTAGGAAATTACAAATCATTTTAATTAATACTTGATTTCTGATCACAAGTTCAGCTAAAAAATTATAATACATTAAACAAATGATTAGTGAGATATTTAGATTAAGGTATAAATTTTTTTTAAAAATGTTTATGAGTCTTAGGTAGTAACAGAAATATATTATCTTAATCAATCATTAATAACGGTCCTAGGTTAATTGCAGCATCCATTGGAGACTACATCTAGTTTTTGATTTTTTTTTTGTCAGGAAGATAGAGTTCCATTATTTAATTGTTAAGTCCATGATTATAGTTCATGGGAAGATGGGTTCAAGATGATGATTTTGTGAAAGATTGCATTGAAATGGCCAAAAAGGGTGGATCTTCCTCTACTCATGGCACATTGATTTGAAAGTACAACCAGCATGGATTAGGTTAGCCATTACAAAATTTAAAATAGCTGTTCTTTTTTTTCTGCATTCAAATTTGACTCTATTTATATAGTTGTTAAAGCTGTTCTGGAATACTTTTAGTTATAATACCTTAGGCAATTTAAATATCTTGACCATCTGCAATTTGCAGACGGATGCTCACTTTTGTGTTAGTGAGTTAGAAAACAATTCAACAGAGCCGATCTGTCCTCCAAGAATTGTTTTAAAATCTAATCTTACATTTTAAAACTAACTTAAAACGTACAAATTTTTCATTAATAAGTTTTACAATTTATTTCTAAAATTATCATAATTTTAAATTTTGCTAATGGGTTTTATTCTAATTAATTTAATTGTGTTCCAGAATATTTGGCATGATTGCATCAGATTTCCTGACTGCCATTACTGAAAATAAGAAATATTTTTAATATAATTTAAAATAAACAATCTAATATAATATGTTTTGATATAATAATTATTTTACAAGTAATTTCACATCACCTGTTATATATACATATCCTTTATGTGCATATATTAATTTTAAATAATACAAAATATTTATTTGGTTATTTATTTAAGATATTTATAAATATCTTTGTCAAGGTTAATTTCAAAACTAAGTAAAAAAATGAGTTATATAAGTATGTATATATGAGTAGAGGTGGAGTTTAGAATTTGGTTTGGTGGTGAGAGATTGATGTGGGGCGTGAAGCACAATCAGACTCTAAAGATTGACTGCTTCAATAGTAATCTAAGACAAAATGTGGTATTATAAATTAAAAAAATATAATATTAAGAAGTATATATTTAAACAAATATAGGTGCAAGTCAGAAATCATGGATATATGTTAATGTATAATGAAATGTTTTATTCATAAATAAATATTTAAGAAATCCAAAAATATTTAAAAAAAGTCTTTGAATTCAAATCAATTTTGCTTAAGTACATATTTTGAAATAAAAGTGAATAAAATTTTAATTGTGGTGTAAAATTTAAAAAAAAAAATCACATTGAATTTTCAGAAGTGAATAAAATGTCAGTGTAAAATAAAACTTTATCAGTGATATATACATTTTAGCAAATATTTTAAATACAATTTTCGTCAATTAAACATTATTGACGCTCATGTATATTTGGAAAATTGGATATGATCAAATCAACTTCATGTTTGAACGCAAGTCTAATGAATATATTTTTCTTTATTGTAATAATTAATTTATATCAAAGAGATGACCTTTCTCAATAACAACATATATACATCCACTCTAATTTGCAGTTTATGCTACATCATGACTCGTAGAAGTCGAAAGTCGAGTAAACACATAAAAATAAAACAAATTGTCAGAAGCGCTACGGTTATTGTATATTTATAACTAAAAATCACGTTTGAATATAGAGGAAAAAACAACATAATTAATTTGCTTTGTTATGTGTCTAATTTTATTAATTAAATGACTCATTAATAAAGGACTGATTGAAAAATAATTAATGATACCTGGAAAACGATATACTTTGGAAAAACAACATGTAACATTGTTTTTATTCAAAAAACCGATTAAATAAAAACATAATTAAGTATATCAAGAAATGAAAAAACCAAACAAAACAAAAAACACATTTAATAGTCATTATTTTTCCAAGCCATCAAACATATCATTTTTCTTAAAGTATTGGCATAAATATTTAAGATAAATGAAATTATCATCAAGACTATCAACGGAACAAAATTAATCTAGAATCACAAAGATATATTATTATTATCATTTTTCATTTGTGCTATGAGAAAATTAGACATAATTTATATGTTTTACACAATTTACATAGTAATTGTAAACCTTAAGTGAGTAATTGTTTACTGTATAGAAATGTAAATACTATTGGTGTAATGGAAATGAATCTAAAATACTTTATAAATTACTAGATAAAATATTTCTGTCAGGTTATTTTCTCAATAAAATAGTTATAAGCAAACTGAAATTAAACAACGACAATAAGTATTAAAATAATATTATTAAAAATTAAACCCATAAAAGATAAAATTCAGAAAATCAATACTTATATGGAAATTCAATGTTTTAAAAAAAATACTGTCAAATGTTTGTTTCTCAAAATTAGACTTGCATGTATAAAGTAGTAAAAAAGTTTGAAAATACTGCAAGTAATATCTCAAGGTAGATAATAAAGCAATAATTTAGTTATCTTTTATAGTGTCTACAATAATTAGTTTAACTAAAATATTTCAAAGCTTTACAATTAATTGATAATAGAATATTTTTTTTTTTTTTAAGACTTGATATGGAGTTTCATTTTCATATATGAAATATTGATAATTATTATTTTATAAGCGATATTAAATCATGTAAACATTATTTTATGAAATCATCTTATAATATTTTTGTATATAATTAATAAAAAAATGATATACATATATGTGTATCCTTTGAGAGATAAGTGATATAATAAATATAGCAACAAACCCGAGATATATGCAAATAAGCACATGTAAAAATGATATATTTATATATAATATAAAAGAATGATTAAATGTTTGCAGATTATGCATTCCATATGAAATTGATTTTAAAATATTTTTTACGTTGATTACTTAATTTTGCACACATTCTTTATCATTTATACAACTTTTTTATTCATTAAAATATAAGTTAAAATATATATTATTTTCATTCAGTTCTCAATTATTCACTGCACTTCATATCAGTTATCAACCATCAATGTATTTAAAAAATCACATTTAAAAAAAATTAATACTAAAACAGTGGATCACTAGAGATAAAAAAGCAATAATTAAGAAATAATAACGGTCAAAAATCGGACATAGAAGCATCATTTTACACTTAAAATAAAATAAAGCCTGATTTGTGTAAGACATCGAGATAAATAATAATGCAATGATAGTTATAAAAATATCTAGCCATTGCACTTTAGCATTAGCTTCAATGGATTATATTTAGTGTAACCAGAGTTTATCAAAATTAATAATGGTGACATGGATTGTGAACATCTGTAGTTACTGATTCTGGTAATGTTCTGGGTGAATAATGGTTTTTTACGTTATTATCATGCAACAACAGTGAATTTCGGGAAAAAATAACATTATCAGATTCCAAAACATATAAAATGTTTGCCAATCGTGTTGTTGCAATGACAAATAAATATTATTGTT
>JAQFVV010008229.1:0-37161 GCA_028023455.1 Epiperipatus broadwayi
TTATTATTATTATATGGTTTTAATTTCAATTATAATAATATAAAAATATTACAAACTAAAATAAATAACAATAAAAAATAAAGGAAGCTATGTTAATATAAAAAATACAAGGAAGACTAAATCAATAGGCAGGCAGCAAAACATTGGGATTACAAAATTATGGGAAGGTTAACCTTTCAAACAATTAGTTGATGAAGACTATGAGAATAGTCAAAAGTGCACCTAAATGACAATTATATTTTTTGTCCTTTTCAAAATTTTTGATTACTGTATTTAATAATATTTATTTATAAGATTATATATATATATATATATATATATATATATATTAAGTGTAATAATGTTCAAGGCTAAATGGGTTTGTAAGTAATCATTTAAAACCAGTAAACACTTAGACAATATCAATAACGATCAACAACTTCAAATTGTTGTCAAGGCAACTTATATATATATATATATATATATATATATATATATATATATATATATATATATATATATATATATATATATATTAAATTCTAATATTTTCATGGATAAAAGATGTCATATTATTATTACTATTTGCAGGATATTCCATGTAGTGAAAAAGCTAAATGCTGACATTTTAGTACAACTTACTCCTAATCAGTGTTGATGTGTGTTGTGTTCAAGTACCTTCCTCAGAGCATCCTTTTTCTACAAATCCTTGGGAAAAAATGTGTAAAAAAAACCCTCAGACATATTCTGCAAATAGTATAGTAATATGATATATATATATATATATATATATATATATATATATATATATATATATATATATATATATATATATTCTCAATACAAAGCACATTATAATTTTTTTAAAAACATAAGTTTTGCTTTATTCATTTATATAAGTGAATCCAAAACACTTTGAATAGAAAGTATAAAAACCTAAAATTGATCACATTACTTATTAGATGACATTATACTATTTTAATTGACTTTTGTAAACATTTTCTTAAAATCTATCAAATAACAGATTGAATAATGGCATATGTAAATATAATCTTTTACAAGTCATTATGAGATTGACAACTCAACACTGGTTTATTGGGCATGTGAAATAAAACACTTTAATTCCATATTACAAGATAAAACTTTTGAAAAGATAAAAGTAGCTAACTTATCTTTTTATGTAAATTCATTTATATAGGCCACACTAAAGAACTTTGGAGAAAAAGTACGAAGATCATTAAAATGCTTTAGATTGGACTATTTAAATAAATTTAGGTAAAAAAGATAAGACTGTCATTTTTGACTTTTCATGGGCTCAACAAACGAGTTTGTGTGGATAAAGAAATATGAAAAGATATTACTTTTAATCTTCAAATCCAATACATTTTTACTAAGATGTCATAATAAAATTATATATTGCATACAATATTTGGATCTAACATCTCTCTTCACATTTATTTTCATCTCATTAAAGGTGTGCTCATACATGTATTACATAATATATTATTTCTTTAACTTTATCTTAATGCCAAGTTATTTTTTAGTTATTTTTATTTATCAAGAGAAACTAAATGAAATGTTAATAAAATTTATTTTGTGTATGTGTGAACTTCATGAATACAATTAAACAAACATATTATGAACTAAGTTCATTAAAATATAATCAACGCCGTTTACATAAATACAGTCTCAATAAGATTTTTTTTTTTAAAAAAAAAATCAAATTACCAACATTTTTTATGAAATGTTACACAAAACTTATAACAAAAACTAGTTAATTTAAGTTGTTTTCGCTCATTTATTTCCTTAATGCCGGAAATTGAATTTTTTTGTGTCATATGAATAGCATGAACTAAAGGAATCAATTAATTGTAAGTAAAGAAAAAAAAGTTAAATATTTTATTACCTGAAACTAATATTAGAAATTAAATAGAGTGAAATTGTACTGAAGACAACTAATTAAAGCAAACACATTCAAAACATTTTTTAAAAAATATTTTAAAGTTAATAATTTACCCATAAACTTATAGTTAATTACTTGTTAAATCATGTGATGTTTTAGAAACTCAATTATAAAACGAATTCTTCAATGCTATTGAAATGGCTAAATTGTTTTTCTTTTTTAATGTATCAATTGCTCCGCTGTATCGATCCGAACCTTCAGCTCCAAATTTACGAATCTTTTACTAATCTAATCTTAAATGGTAAATAAAGTGGAATAAATTTGGTTTAAGTATGAATGTAATTGACTAACTATAAATAGTAGTTATCAACTTTTCTGTAATTATCTCCATCTGCAGAAAGGTCAGCGCGACTGCCTTGCACTTGCAGGCAGTTGCCCGGGTTGCGGATTCGCGGCCCTGCCGATGCTATGACAATTAAAAAAAAAAAATAAAGAAAAGAGTTAACAATATATATAAATCAAATTATAAATGACCAAAAAGAAAATTATTCAAGATTATAATAATGTCAAAGATGTAAATTGCTATCATTAGAGTTTGTGTAGGCAATAAAGTATTCAGCTATTAAAAGAAGTATCAGAACTAAAAGTGGAATTATGAAATTTGTAGAAGAAGAGTAAAATTACATAGTGGCATCAATAAATTATTTGTCTTAAAGTCCTCTGATTCAATTGCTGACAGTTTACAAAAATAGTATGCAAAAAAAGTAATACAGATAGAAATTAATAAAAGAAACTTTTCAATTTTCTAAATTTTAATTCGTATGGTTAAATCTTCATATGATTGTAGATTTTTTATTATCAAACTTATGCTTAAAATTTGTCAGTGTAAAAGTAATCTAGAAATTTTATCTTAGGCATTGTACTAGGAATCAATTTTTATCATAAAATAGAGTGATGAAAAAATATATTTTTCTTTAATATTCATATTTTAGATACATACTGTATATATACACACCCATATATATATATATGCGCGCGGGTGTACATTATTTACTGTTTTGGTGAATGCAGACATGTTTGTAGGTTTGAGAAACTTTAAACGGGATTACTTTTAAGCTAGGTAGAATATTTTTTATGCAAAAAAGCTATTACAAGCAACGATCCCCCCAAAAAAAATATATATATATATATAATTAATAATATAGGTATTTATACATTTATGAAATGTTATGAAAGTCAAATACTCTTTCTACATACACTATAAAATATAAATTTACTCTCCCATCAATAAATGTTATAAAGGTATTGGTGTTCCAACTAATCTTTTAACACTTTTATTGATAGGAAAGTGGTTATTTTCTAAATCATATAAGAAGGCTAATTGACGTTCACAATGTTTCATAATTATATATATATATATGATAAAAACAATAAATATAATGGTGATTAGCTATTATATACAGTCTTTCAATCTGCACAAGTGCTTTCAGCATTCCTTAACACTCCTTAAATGCCATTAAATTTAATGCCAGTTGAGGAGAATTGAGGAATTAAAAGTACTTCCGCAGCTTGAAAGACTGTATATAATAGTTTGTTATATTTATTATTTTTATTGATATTACATTACTTTTTAATTAACATTTTGTTATATATATATATATATATATATATATATATATATATATATATATATATATATATATATATATATATATATATATATATATATATATATATTATTATTTTATATGATAGTGATAGGAAAATGAAGAAGAGTGAAATTAAATTGAGAAAAAGCTTAAATATTAAGTAAGAAAACATGCAATAAAAAGTAAAATAAAAATATGTTTGTGAGAACATTAAAAGTTTTTTCTTATCGTTATATAGTGTATCAGTCAGTTTAGTCTGTTCATATAACAAGATCTAGAATTTAGGCAAAAGTACCTCAAGTCCAATCATGTGCAAGATACACAGGTCAAAAACACTCATGAACTCTGCCCTGTTTGTTCATTCTACAGATCTACCAACTTATGAGCAACAATCCCATAAATACCCAATCTACTTTATCTTTCATGCCTGGTAACACAAAGTGGAGAAAAAAAACACTCTATTTAGACATGGACCCTATGGTGAAGCCCTTAGCATAATAATACTTCCAAGTTCTAGCACATATAACAGATCATGACCTTTTACATTATTTATATATAAGATTAGCAGGATCTCATCTAGTCATAATAAACATAATTAGTTTAATCAAAATATAATATTTATTAAAATAAAGGAAACAATGATTCTGAAAATTTAGTTATATATATAATTTATTAATGGAAACAAAACAAAGCATTAGTCATTTGATAATAATAATTTTCCATTAATAATCATTAGCCTCTTTCCATTTATTTATAGCAGAACAGTTTTTGTACAATTTAATAAATCATGTACATACTCATTAGTTTATTATTTCAGTGCAGGCTGATTAATATGCCAATAAATAATTGATTACATTATATGATTTGAATAGCACTATAATATAAGTATAGTTAGGACTCTTTAATCCATCCTTGGAGAGAAAAGCAGCACTTGACCAAATTTGTTTAAAAGTATTATTTAGTTTATTACAATTTTATATAATTATTGTTAATATTAATGAATAGAAGAATTAATCTCAGCTTATGCTGAGGAAGAAAAGTGTGTGGGAGAGTTTGTTTAAAATCTATAAATGTGCCACAGAATGGTGCACACATGAAAATATTAATAAATCATACAGAACTCTGTTTAGTAAAATCAGAACATTACAGCTGATGGATATTCATAGGTTTTATTTAGAATAAGAAATAAGAGAGTGGTATGTGCATGATAGCATATTTGTCTGTGATCAAGTCTTGGATCCTAAAAGGTACTTCATATTATTGAAGAATGGTGATCAATTTCTCTCTGCATCTTTAGCAGAATTGGTTCACTGAGTGACAAATAATCCGGTGGGAGTTTCTATGTGCTGGATGTCCTGGACTGACCTCATGCAGAGCTTCCTCATGCAGTGAAAAAGTTCCAAGGTGTTTTATAACCTTGTTCTTGGACTTGGATATAACAAAATGAAGATTGGCTCTCTGTTACACCCAGTGGGATAAAGTACATCATCATCATCATCATCATTAACCATTATCAATCCACTGCAGGATGAAGATCTCTCCAAGTTTAATCCATCTTTTTTGATCTTTGGCTTCTCTTCTCCACATCACCCCTGCACTCTTTCTTATTTCATCCATTCATTTCGTATGTGGTCTCTTTCTCTGTCTTTTACAATCTCTTGAAATCCAGTTTAAAATTTGAATTGTCAATCTATTATCATCTTTTCTAGCAATATGTCCAGCCCAACTACACTTCAATCTTTTAATTTTTTCAATGAGGTCAGTAACAGCTGTTTGTTCTCTTATCCATACATTGCATTTTGACCATTTCTTGTTACTCCCAACATACATCTCTCCATACTCCTTTGAGTGGTCTAAAGTCTCTGTATTGCTCTTCTATTAAGTGTCCAAGTGTCAGATCCATAAGTAAAAACTAGTAAAACACATTTGTTAAAAACCTTTCTTTTCAAACATGTAGGCATATTTCCTTTTAGTATGAAGTTATTTATACCAAAAGCACTCCAACCAAATTTAATTCTATGATTAATTTCCTCCATTATGTTTTCAGCCATATTAATAATCTGACCGAGGTATTTGTAACTGTTAACTTCTTCTAATTCATCATAATAAATCTTTATTTTCATATTTTGAGCAAATCGATTAAACATTACTTTAGACTATTTAACATTTATCTTTAGTCCTACTTTTATACTTTCATCTGATAACTCCTGCAACATTTCCTGCAGATCTGAAGCATTATTTGCAAAAACAACTACATCATCTGCAAAATGTAAATGACTTAAATAGTCTCCATTTACTTTGACTCTTTTAGTTTCCCATTTTAATCCACAAAATTCTTCTTGCAGCACTGCTGTAAAAAGTTTTGGAGATATGGAGTCACCTTGTCTTACACCTTTCTCAATGTTGACTTTCCCAGCACCATTATGTAATCTAATTGTTGCTGTTGCATTTTTATAAATATTCTTTAAAATATGACAATATCCTGGATCTATACATTGATGATCCAATGCTTTAATCACTGAAGAAATGTTTATAGAATCAAATGTCTTTTCATAATCTACAAATCCAAAACATAATGACAACTCATATTCATTTGTCCTTTCTATAACTTCTCTCAATACCTAGACATGATCTACTGTACTAAAACAACTTTTAAATCCAGCTTATTTTCTTGGTTGGCGAAAATCCAATGTTCTCTGTAGATGAGTTCTAATTATCTTGGTAAAAAAATATATAAAACTGATAAAAGGCTGATAGGTCTGTAATTTCTAATATCTTCTTTATCATCTTTTTTAAATATTAATATTATTACTGCATTCTTCCAATCATCCGGTACATCTTTGTCATTTAGACATTTGGTATAAAACTGCTAATTTTTTTTCTATTTCTTCACCTGCTTCTTTTAATATATGAATTATAACTTCATCATTACCTGGAGCTTTTCCTTTCTTCATAGATTTAATTGCATGTCTCACTTCTTCATTTAAATTTCTGGGCAATTCGGAAGATGTAATAGATATAGGAGGTACTTGTTCTTTATTACTATATAATTCTTGATAAAAATCTTCTACCAATTTTATAATGCCATCTCTCTTTTTAGTAATAATTCCATCTTTTTTTTCTTATTGCAGATATAAATTTCCTACCAATACCAAAATGTTATTTAACATTCTTGAGATTTTTTTTTCTCTTTTACAGTTTTCCTTGCTAGTTTACAGTTATACTTTCTTATATCATTTTCAACTCTTTTCCGTACCATTTTACAAAATTCAAGATATTCAATTTTTTTTAATGCATCATTTTTGCATATCTTCATATTTCTTTTTTTCTTCATAAATTCTCTAGTGTCAGTAGAAATTTTATTAGTCAATTGTTGTTTTTTTCTACCAGCTATCTTTGTTGAAGTTTTTAAAAGTGTATCAGTTATTTTCATATTAATTTCATTCAAATCTGAACATGCTCAAAATCTACTAATACTTGAAACCAATTTGTAAGTTCCAATTTAAATTCATTAGAATGTTTCTGATGATTAGGAATATCAACTGTAAATATTGTTTTCTTAATAATTTTTGTCTCTCTAATTTTACATTAACATGTATATTACACCTTACTAATCAATGATCACTTCCTGTGTTAAATTTATTAAGAACATTACAATCTTGAAATATGTATTTCCTGTTAGTCAAAATATAATCCAATTCTGCTGTATCTTCATTTGGATGTTTCCATGTCCATTTTCTTTTAACATTTTTTTCAAAAAAAAAATTCATAATATAACGTTTTTCTTTTTCTGCAAAATCCACAAGTCTATTTCCTCTCTCATTTCTATTACCACAACCAAAATTATCTACAGCACTTTTATCTATCATTTGTTTACCAATTCTAGCATTAAAGTCTCCCATAACATTTTTAAAATGTTGTTTACTCTGATCAAAAAACTTTTGTACATCCATATAAAAATCTACTACTTCATCACAATGAGAACTTGGTGGGGCATAAACCTGAATTATCTGCATTTGGTATCTGCTATTAAGTTGTATAACTAATCTTGCCACTCTGTCTGATACACCATAAATTTCTACAATATTGTTCTTCCACTTTTTATTTATAATGAATCCTACTCCACTTGTATTTCCAATATTTGTGCCTTTATAATGGAGTATATGTCCACTTTTTAAATCAATTGTCTCTTCACCTTTTCTTTTAACTTCACAAAGTCCAATAATGCCCCATTTAATATAAGACAGTTCTTCTTCTAATTCTTGCAATCTTCTCTCACTTAAAAAGTGATCTGCAGTTGTAAGTACCTAAATAAAAATTCATCATCAGATTGCATCCAGAGTCCACAACCAGAGGATTCTTAGCACCCTCTTTTTTTAGCCACCAACTGCTGCCTTTGTTGGTGACTTTACAGCTTCCTGGGATGTGTATGCATATAAAAATAATGAAGTCTGTATGCATGCAATGCTTGGAATACACATATAAAAATTGTAATATCAGAATTATTTAATTACTACCTATGTACTTGCAATATTCAGCATAATGGTATGATCAAGTTACTAAACAGTGATGGATAACTTAAATTATCAAATAGAAATATTAATCTACCTAGAATTGACAATCCCCCTTCTTTATTACATTTACTTAGATGTAAACTTACCACAAATGTTAAAATAACAGGTTAATACTTGGTCATAAATGCTTTTATAACCTACAAAATAATTATATATATATATATATATATATATATATATATATATATATATATATATATATATATATATATATATATACTGTTAAGTGGTGGTTATTAAATTTATTTTATAGAACAAACTATTTATTTCATTTCACATAAACAGATTTGAGATTTTAGAATTAGCACTATTATTTTTAATTAGGAATAATATTTCTTAGAGTTATTCACTTATAAAGGCAGATAATTGCTTTGCTATTGAATAACATTAAAATACAATTAACTTGTTTTCCCCCAAGCTGACAAATGTCTGTAGTAATGAAAATAACAAAATATGTTTTTAACTAAGAATTAATTAACCACCCTATGAAAAGAGGGGATTTAAGAGAGAGAAAGAGAGAGTGTGTATGAACTTACTTGCGAGTTTATGAGGATATTGGCATGTTTGTTTCAAAATATAAAATATAGAAATAAAGTTATCATAATATATTGCTGCCACACAAAGTGAAATAAGAAAATATTCTATAATTGAGGCTTAATGACAGGAGAGATATGAATAAAGAGTTTATAGAGAGTTGAGTACATATTAAAATCAGGTAAGAAATTACAAATCATTTTAATTAATACTTGATTTCTGATCACAAGTTCAGCTAAAAAAATTATAATAAATTAAACAAATGATTAGTGAGATATTTAGATTAAGGTATAAATTTTTTAAAAAATGTTTATGAGTCTTAGGTAGTAACAGAAATATATTATCTTAATCAATCATTAATAATGGTCCTAGGTTAATTGCAGCATCCATTGGAGACTACATCTAGTTTTTGATTTTTTTTTGTCAGGAAGATAGGGTTTCCATTATTTAATTGTTAAGTCCATGATTATAGTTCATGGGAAGATGGGTTCAAGATGATGATTTTGTGAAAGACTGCATTGAAATGGCCAAAAAAGGTGGATCTTCCCTCTACTCATGGCACATTGATTTGAAAGTACAACCAGCATGGATTAGGTTAGCCATTACAAAATTTAAAAATAGCTGTTCTTTTTTTCTGCATTCAAATTTGGCCCTATTTATATAGTTGTTAAAGCTGTTCTGGAATACTTTTAGTTATAATACCTTAGGGAATTTAAATATCTTGACCATCTGCAATTTGCAGATGGATGCTCACTTTTGTGTTAGTAAGTTAGAAAACAATTCAACAGAGCCGATCTGTCCTCCAAGAATTGTTTTAAAATCTAATCTTACATTTTAAAACTAACTTAAAACGTACAAATTTTTCATTAATAAGTTTTACAATTTATTTCTAAAATTATCATAATTTTAAATTTGCTAATGGGTTTTATTCTAATTAATTTAATTGTGTTCCAGAATATTTGGCATGATTGCATGAGATTTCCTGACTGCCATTACTGAAAATAAGAAATATTTTTAATATAATTTTAAATAAACAATCTAATATAATATGTTTTGATATAATAATTATTTTACAAGTAATTTCCCATCACCTGTTATATATACATATCCTTTATGTGCATATATTAATTTTAAATAATACAAAATATTTATTTGGTTATTTATTTAAGATATTTGTAAATATCTTTGTCAAGGTTAATTTCAAAACTTAAGCAAAAAAATGAGTTATATAAGTATGTATATATGAGTAGAGGTGGAGTTTGAATTTGGTTTGGTGGTGAGAGATTGATGTGGGGCGTGAAGCACAATCAGACTCTAAAGATTGACTGCTTCAATAGTAATCTAAGACAAAATGTGGTATTATAAATTAAAAAAATATAATATTAAGAAGTATATATTTAAACAAATATAGGTGCAAGTCAGAAATCATGGATATATGTTAATGTATAATGAAATGTTTTATTCATAAATAAATATTTAAGAAATCCAAAAATATTTAAAAAAGTCTTTGAATTCAAATCAATTTTGCTTAAGTATATATTTTGAAATAAAAGTGAATAAAATTTTAATTGTGGTGTAAAATTTAAAAAAAAAAAATCACATTGAATTTTCAGAAGTGAATAAAATGTCAGTGTAAAATAAAACTTTATCAGTGATATATACATTTTAGCAAATATTTTAAATACAATTTTCGTCAATTAAACATTATTGACGCTCATGTATATTTGGAAAATTGGATATGATCAAATCAACTTCATGTTTGAACGCAAATTAATGAATATATTTTTCTTTATTATAATAATTAATTTATATCAAAGAGATGACCTTTCTCAATAGCAACATATATACATCCACTCCTAATTTGCAGTTTATGCTACATCATGACTCGTAGGAGTCGAAAGTCGGGTAAACACATAAAATAAAACAAATTGTCAGAAGCGCTACGGTTATTGTATATTTATAACTAAAAATCGCGTTTGAATATAGAGGAAAAAACAACATAATTAATTTGCTTTGTTATGTGTCTAATTTTATTAATTAAATGACTCATTAATAAAGGACTGATTGAAAAATAATTAATGATACCTGGAAAACGATATACTTTGGATAAACAACATGTAACATTGTTTTTTATTAAAAAACTGATTAAATAAAAACATGTTAAGTATATCAAGAAATGAAAAAACAAAACAAAACAAAAAACACATTTAATAGTCATTATTTTTTCAAGCCATCAAATATATATTTTTCTTAAAGTATTGGCATAAATTATTTAAGATAAATGAAATTATCATCAAGACTATCAACGGAACAAAATTAATCTAGAATCACAAAGATATATTATTATTATCATTTTTCATTTGTGCTATGAGAAAATTAGACATAATTTATATGTTTTACACAATTTAGATAGTAATTGTAAACCTTAAGTGAGTAATTGTTTACTATATAGAAATGTAATCACTATTGGTGTAATGGAAATAGAATCTAAAATACTTTATAAATTACTAGATAAAATATTTCTGTCGGGTTATTTTCTCAATAAAATAGTTATAAGCAAACTGAAATTAAACAACGACAATAAGTATTAAAATAATATTATTAAAAATTAAACCCATAAAAGATAAAATTCAGAAAATCAATACTTATATGGAAATTCAATGTTTTAAAAAAAATACTGTCAAATGTTTGTTTCTCAAAATTAGACTTGCATGTATAAAGTAGTAAAAAAGTTTGAAAATGCTGCAAGTAATATCTCAAGGTAGATAATAAAGCAATAATTTTAGTTATCTTTTATAATGTCTACAATAATTAGTTTAACTAAAATATTTCAAAGCTTTGCAATTAATTGATAATAGAATATTTGTTTTTTTTTTAAGATTTGATATGAGTTTCATTTTCATATATGAAATATTGTAATTATTATTTTATAAGCGGTATTAAATCATGTGAAACATTATTTTATGAAATTATCTTATAATATTTTTGTATATAATTAATAAAAAAATGTATACATATATGTGTATCCTTTGAGGAGATAAAGTGATGATTAATAAATATAGCAACAAACCCGAGATATATGCAAATAAGCACATGTAAAAATGATATATTTATATATAATATAAAAGAATGAGTTAAATGTTTGCAGATTATGCATTCCATATGAAATTGATTTTAGTATTTTTTACGTTATTACTTAATTTTGCATATCAAATTTCTTTATCATATATACAGCTTTTTTATTTTATTAAAATATAAGTTAAAAATTATATATTATTTTCATTCAATTCTCAATTTATTTGCACTGTATATCGGATTGTCGACCATCAAATGTATTTAAAAAATCACATTTTTAAAAAAAAAATATGCTAAACAGTGGATCACTTGAAGATAAAAAAGCAATAATTAAGAAATAATAACGGTCAAAAAATCAGACATAGAAGCATGTTTACTCTTAAAATAAATAAAGCTGATTTGTGTAGACATCCAGATAAATAAATAATAATGATTGTTATAAAATATTAGCCATTGCCTTTAGCATTACTTCAATAAGATTATATTTTGTGTAACCAGAGTTTATAAATTAATAATGGTGGATGATTGTGATAATGTAGTTACTGATTGATAATGTTCTGGGTGAATAATTATTTTTTGTTATTATATGTAACCAGATAGATTTCAGAAAAAAATATCATTATCAGATTCCAAAACATATAAAATGTTTGCCAATCGTGTTGTGCAATGACAAATAAATATTATTGTTAGGATTTTTGGTTATACATAATTAAATTTTTAGTATATTTGTTAAATATTGGTATCCAGCCAAATGTTTTAGATAATTTCTATACACATCTACAGATTGTTATAAACAATAAATTGTCATTATGTGAAAATTTATTCAGGTCAATTTGTCTCTATATACATTTATTTAATGTAGCAAATATTGGTCATCAAGTTTTTGAAATACATGTGTAGAAAATGAATGATACTGGATATTTTACACACAAAAATTGTTAAGCATTCTAACCAAATTTAAAGGAATGCCTGATAAGTCAAAAATGGTTTGATATTATATATATATATATATATATATATATATATATATATATATATATTTTGCGGGTTCATCCGTGTTAAAAACTTTTAATATCAATTTACTGACGTTTCGACTTGGTCACACAAGCCATCCACAGAGTTATAAAAAGGTAGAAAGACGGTTGTAGAGGCGCTACAATCACTGGTTTGAATAAAACATTAAAAATCCCACCAATAGCAAAAATGTTAAATTTAAGAATGTTTTTTAAAGAAATCTTTCCAAATAGGAGGAAGTTTGCACGTATCATCTCGCTTATTGATACAATCTGGCCTTTTAAGTATCTCAATGGCTTCTCTGATTTTGCATTGGTAGAGATTATCACATCTGGATATGATCCTGGTACTAGAAAAATCTATTTTATGACCTGAATCTATAGTATGGAGTGAGAGTGCTGATGATGATGAGTGTTGTTTAACTGCATTAGCATGCTCATCTCTCCTAACACTGATGCGACGATTACTCATACCTATGTAAGAAGCTTTACAATTTTTACATGAGATTTGATAGACACCATGAGATTCAAGAGGGATTGAATCCTTAGGCTTGGTTATTATATTGCTGATCTTTTGATGAGCAGAAAATGCTGTATCTATATTATAGCGTTTTAATATACGTCCGATACTGTCTGTAGTTCCTTTTACATATGGAACACAAATCCTAATAGCTGACTTATCATCTTTTTGTTTCCTATTTTGTCTATTTTGGGCTTGAAATAAGGCTTTTTTTATAAATTTGTAATTATAACTATTTGCTAATAAAACACTATTAATATGATTTATTTTTTCTTTCAGATGTGTGTCATCTGAAAGGTTAATTGCTCTATTTAAAAGAGTTTTGGCTACAGAAACTATCTGAGTTGGGTGATGATGAGAATGGAAATGTAAATATCTGTCTGTGTGTGTATCCTTTCTGTAAATAGAAAAAGATAAACTATTTGGTGTTCTGGTCACGAGAACTTCCGAAAGGGAGTTTTCCATCAGACTCTGTCTCCATTGTAAATTTAATATGAGGATGCATATTATTTAAATGTAAGAAAAAATCATCTAATTTATTTTTTCCATGTTGCCATATGACAAAAGTGTCATCTATGTATCTGAGCCAAATGAGAGGTTTTAAAGGTGATGATTCTAAAGCACGAGTTTCTATATATTCCATGAATAAATCAGCTATTACTCCTGAGATAGGTGAGCCCATAGGAGTACCAAAAACTTGTCTGTAATGCTGTCCATTGTATACAAAATATGTATTTAAGAGACAATGTTTAATCAAAGCAATAATATGGTCTGGTAAATTGCAACGTTGTGAGATTATATTTAAAGCTTCATCAATTGGAATGTTTGTAAATAAAGACACGACATCAAAACTGACCAGAATGTCACTAGCATTAATTTTTAAACTTTTTAAAACAGAAATAAAATGAAGAGAGTTTTTAATATATGATTTAATAGATGGGATTGTAGGTTTAATGAAATCCGATAAGTATCTAGCTAAAATATGAGTTGGAGAACCTATTGCACTTACTATTGGACGAAGAGGGGTATCTGGTTTGTGAATTTTTGGAAGTCCATAAAATTTTGGACAGACACAAGATTTTTCACGAGGGATTATTTTATTTTTTATCTCTGTTTCAATAGGTGATTTATTAATAATAGCTTTTGTTGTTTTTTCCAAATATGTAGTATGATCTCTTTTTGATAGTTTATAAGTTTTATCACTAAGCAGATCTAAAATTTTATTATGGTAAATGTCACGATCCATTACAACTGTGGCATTACCTTTATCAGCTGGAAGTACAACAATTGATTTGTCCGATTTTATATTATTTAATGCTTGTCTTTCTTTCTTTGAAAAATTATTTTTAGGAAGCTTAGCTTTTTTTAAAATATTACAAATCTCAGCTCTAGCTAAATCAGCCGATGTAGAATCAATTTTATCAAGAGCTGATTCAACATTACAGACAATTTTCTCAAAAGGTATCCGGGGAAGGTGTTAAAGCAAAATTGAAACCTTTTTCTAAAACCGAAATTTCATCTGTAGAGAGGGCTTTCTTAGATAAATTGTAAACGGTTTTTTGATTTGGATACATAATGTTTGGGGATTGTGTTCTAATTAGCATTTGCAATTTTTTCTTTTGCTTTGCTGTTACCAATTCCGAATCTTTAAATGATCGAAAACTTGCAATACGATCAAAACTAGTCCACAGTAAAGGATGTATTTTATTACTAAGGAATAAACGTAAATGTAGCAATACTTTATCAATTTTGTCTAAATTTTTCCGAGTTTCTTTAATAAATGAGTTTAAAATAATATTGCTGGTTTTCCTTAGAATTTTACTAACATTATAATTGTTCTTGTGAAACACAATTTTACAGCAAGTGGGTATAACGTTGTGATTTTTGCATGCTAACAAAAAAGATAAATTACAAAGTAACTTACATTTCTTACTCCACGTTCTTTCAAATATACGCAGCTGTTTGAAAATTTCCTCCCCGTAGAGGTTAGTAATGTTAAAACGAAGATTTGCACGGGTTAAATATATAAAATACATATTTTGCGGGTTCATCCGTGTTAAAAAAACATTCTTAAATTTAACATTTTTGCTATTGGTGGGATTTTTAATGTTTTATTCAAACCAGTGATTGTAGCGCCTCTACAACTGTCTTTCTACCTTTTTATAACTCTGTGGATGGCTTGTGTGATCAAGTCGAAACGTCAGTAAATTGATATTAAAAGTTTTTAACACGGATGAACCCGCAAAATATGTATTTTATATATTTAACCCGTGCAAATCTTCGTTTTAACATTACTAACCTCTACGGGGAGGAAATTTTCAAACAGCTGCGTATATTTGAAAGAACGTGGAGTAAGAAATGTAAGTTACTTTGTAATTTATCTTTTTTGTTAGCATGCAAAAATCACAACGTTATACCCACTTGCTGTAAAATTGTGTTTCACAAGAACAATTATAATGTTAGTAAAATTCTAAGGAAAACCAGCAATATTATTTTAAACTCATTTATTAAAGAAACTCGGAAAAATTTAGACAAGATTGATAAAGTATTGCTACATTTACGTTTATTCCTTAGTAATAAAATACATCCTTTACTGTGGACTAGTTTTGATCGTATTGCAAGTTTTCGATCATTTAAAGATTCGGAATTGGTAACAGCAAAGCAAAAGAAAAAATTGCAAATGCTAATTAGAACACAATCCCCAAACATTATGTATCCAAATCAAAAAACCGTTTACAATTTATCTAAGAAAGCCCTCTCTACAGATGAAATTTCGGTTTTAGAAAAAAGGTTTCAATTTTGCTTTAACACCTTCCCGGATACCTTTTGAGAAAATTGTCTGTAATGTTGAATCAGCTCTTGATAAAATTGATTCTACATCGGCTGATTTAGCTAGAGCTGAGATTTGTAATATTTTAAAAAAAGCTAAGCTTCCTAAAAATAATTTTTCAAAGAAAGAAAGACAAGCATTAAATAATATAAAATCGGACAAATCAATTGTTGTACTTCCAGCTGATAAAGGTAATGCCACAGTTGTAATGGATCGTGACATTTACCATAATAAAATTTTAGATCTGCTTAGTGATAAAACTTATAAACTATCAAAAAGAGATCATACTACATATTTGGAAAAAACAACAAAAGCTATTATTAATAAATCACCTATTGAAACAGAGATAAAAAATAAAATAATCCCTCGTGAAAAATCTTGTGTCTGTCCAAAATTTTATGGACTTCCAAAAATTCACAAACCAGATACCCCTCTTCGTCCAATAGTAAGTGCAATAGGTTCTCCAACTCATATTTTAGCTAGATACTTATCGGATTTCATTAAACCTACAATCCCATCTATTAAATCATATATTAAAAACTCTCTTCATTTTATTTCTGTTTTAAAAAGTTTAAAAATTAATGCTAGTGACATTCTGGTCAGTTTTGATGTCGTGTCTTTATTTACAAACATTCCAATTGATGAAGCTTTAAATATAATCTCACAACGTTGCAATTTACCAGACCATATTATTGCTTTGATTAAACATTGTCTCTTAAATACATATTTTGTATACAATGGACAGCATTACAGACAAGTTTTTGGTACTCCTATGGGCTCACCTATCTCAGGAGTAATAGCTGATTTATTCATGGAATATATAGAAACTCGTGCTTTAGAATCATCATCTTTAAAACCTCTCATTTGGCTCAGATACATAGATGACACTTTTGTCATATGGCAACATGGAAAAAATACATTAGATGATTTTTTCTTACATTTAAATAATATGCATCCTCATATTAAATTTACAATGGAGACAGAGTCTGATGGAAAACTCCCTTTTCTTGATGTTCTAGTCACCAGAACACCAAATAGTTTATCTTTTTCTATTTACAGAAAGGATACACACACAGACAGATATTTACATTTCCATTCTCATCATCACCCAACTCAGATAGTTTCTGTAGCCAAAACTCTTTTAAATAGAGCAATTAACCTTTCAGATGACACACATCTGAAAGAAGAAATAAATCATATTAATAGTGTTTTATTAGCAAATAGTTATAATTACAAATTTATAAAAAAAAAGCCTTATTTCAAGCCCAAAATAGACAAAATAGGAAACAAAAAGATGATAAGTCAGCTATTAGGATTTGTGTTCCATATGTAAAAGGAACTACAGACAGTATCGGACGTATATTAAAACGCTATAATATAGATACAGCATTTTCTGCTCATCAAAAGATCAGCAATATAATAACCAAGCCTAAGGATTCAATCCCTCTTGAATCTCATGGTGTCTATCAAATCTCATGTAAAAATTGTAAAGCTTCTTACATAGGTATGAGTAATCGTCGCATCAGTGTTAGGAGAGATGAGCATGCTAATGCAGTTAAACAACACTCATCATCATCAGCACTCTCACTCCATACTATAGATTCAGGTCATAAAATAGATTTTTCTAGTACCAGGATCATATCCAGATGTGATAATCTCTACCAATGCAAAATCAGAGAAGCCATTGAGATACTTAAAAGGCCAGATTGTATCAATAAGCGAGATGATACGTGCAAACTTCCTCCTATTTGGAAAGATTTCTTTAAAAAACATTCTTAAATTTAACATTTTTGCTATTGGTGGGATTTTTAATGTTTTATTCAAACCAGTGATTGTAGCGCGTCTACAACCGTCTTTCTACCTTTTTATAACTCTGTGGATGGCTTGTGTGATCAAGTCGAAACGTCAGTAAATTGATATTAAAAGTTTTTAACACGGATGAACCCGCAAAATATGTATTTTATATATTTAACCCGTGCAAATCTTCGTTTTAACATATATATATATATTAGTTTACAATGCACTGTCTATCATTTTGTGTTCTAAGGAGAGCCCCAAAACCACTGCTGACCTAACCAAACAATAAAAGATGGCTGGCAAATAAGTCATCAAGTGTTCCTGTTATTTTGTTTAACACAGATCAAAATCGCAATAATCATCAAAATTTAAAAAATAAATACACAAATTTCATAAAACTAGTAGGTGATCAAAAAGAAATCAAGATAACATGCATATTAGAAATTAGAAAATAACCAAAAAATAATCAGCAAAATTAGAAAAAAAACTGCTGTCATAATCACATGACAAAAGGTTGAATTACTATATCCATCAAATATTTAGCAATTTTTGTTAGTAAAGACTACAAAAATATTAGTATAATCATGTCATCAAAAATTAACAAAGACCTAAACTTCAATAACAATATTTAACAAATATATCAATGAAAAAAAATCCACCCATGTGATGCCAATTAAATATGAAAAAGAAAACAATATTTAGCAACTGCTATCAGTGAATACTCACCAAAATCTTAGAATAAGTACATGATCAAAACAAATAAAAAGTCTGCAAAATTAAAAATATCAAAAACAATTTTTAACAAATATTAGTACAATAAAAAATTAATTCACCAATGGAAAAAATAATTAAGTAATCTATAAAAAAGAAAATGTATTTATGGCTGTAGAATAAAATTTGAGCAAACATATTTTTTCAAATATTATTTATTATATAGTGTCCATCAATAAATATATATATCATGGGTAAGTCTCATACATTTAAACTAAAACATTATGGATATATAGTTAAACATAGATAAAAAAATTAAGATAAACTGTGCAAAGGATGGAAAATTTCAAAGAAACATATTTTAGCAAATTTTGCCCCCCTCCCCCCCAAAAAAAAATCAAATTACTATTAATATTATTGAAATGTAAGTCCTGAATGGAAAAATATAAAATCATATTACAAAAATATAAATTATTACCTAAAAGTGAGCAAAGTCATCTCCCAAGTCCCAACATATGGCAAATAATGAAATGAAAGGTAAAAATTGAAAGGGGTTAATATGTAGATATAACAATTGAGAAAGTAAGCCAGTTGGTAAAGATAAATATGTATTTGATTTTATCAATTGTGACAGTACTAACTATTGATATAAATTTGGTTAACAATTCAAGATGAGAATACAAAACATAAATTCATATTTATTTAATAATAATTATAAGTATCATAACAATAATTTTATTTATTATAGGGACAAATATTTATAAGCAACAAAGAAGTTGATCATAATATTTGTACCATAAAGAATTATAATAACCTGTTACTGGACTTATTTTACAAATATACAGTTAAGTTGAAAAAGAACACACACACACACACACACATATATATATATATATATATATATATTGTGCCAACCAAAATTTTGCGTAAATATTGTATGTAAAGGAATGTCAAATATAAAAAGAAAATGTTATTAGTTATGTTTAATAGGTAATATATTAGCCTAAGAGCATTAAAAGAGGTAGCTATGACATATTAAAGGAAGCAATGCATTATTATTATTGCAACATAAATTTATAACTTTAATTTATTTTAAGCATTTAAAATGCATATGTAAATAATAATGTTTATAACTTTGATAAAATTATTACTGATTCTCTATTTTATATATTTTATTTATTGTACTTATAAGTAGTATATTATAAATAATATACATGAATATTTAATGTCTTAGGTATATCTGTTGTTATGTTTATATGATATGTACAATAATTTATTGGAATTATATATATATATATTGTGAAAATGTGGTGTGAATTGTTTTTGTTTATATTGAGTAAAAAGACTGCTATTTTTGTTTTAAATTATTATTATTATTATTATTATTATTATTATTATTATTATTATTATTATTATTATTATTATTATTATTATTATTATTATTATTATTATTATTATTATTATTATTATTATTATTATTATTATTATTATTATTATTATTATTATTATTATAAATATGCAAATTTTTTTTCGCATTAAATAGTGAAGCTATAATTTTAATTTAATTTATAATAGCTTAGCGCTTTCGAGATTTCATGTTTGAATCTCATACTCATAGCTTGTAACTAACGATTGTTATGATTATGCAAATGCGTTTGAATTTTTAATTAGTCCATTGTTTAGAGAGAGCAAAACATGCCTCTCTTCTATTAATGGCATTGATGTCATTTGCTATATATAAAGCTTCTTTAACTTTTTTTTTTGGCATCATTTTTTTCTGTACAAATTATTTGGGCAGAACTAGGTTCAAATACATGGCCTGTAGCTGCTTGGTAGCCCCAGAATACTGAAGATTCTTCCTTTATATTTTTGACTCTATTGTAGACATACCTATGTTGATAAATTCTTGTGTTCAGGTTAGCCCGAGTCTCACCATAATATGTACAAAAAAAATGACGCCAAAAGAAAAGTTAAAGAAGCTTTATATATAGCAAATGACATCAATGCCATTAATAGAAGAGAGGCATGTTTTGCTCTCTCTAAACAATGGACTAATTAAAAATTCAAACGCATTTGCATAATCATAACAGTCGTTAGTTACAAGCTATGAGTATGAGATTCAAACATGAAATCTCGAAAGCACTAAGCTATTATAAATTAAATTAAAATTATAGCTTCACTATTTAATGTGAAAAAAAGTCACATATTTATAATTACAATTTTACTAGTGAAGAGAAAAACAATTATTATTATTATTATTATTATTATTATTATTATTATTATTATTATTATTATTATTATTATTATTATTATTATTATTATTATTATTATTATTATTATTATTATTATTATTATTATTATTATTATTATTATTATTATTATTGTTGTTGTTGTTGTTATCAGTTATTATTATTATTGTTGTTGTTGTTGTTGTTTTAAGCATGGAACCTGCGGTGATTTTGGAATTAGAATAAATAAAGAACAGTATCTTGATTTTGATGACAAAATGACATCAATTGTAAAAGATTTAAAATAAGAGTAAATAATTCAAATTTACTTTTTGATGTCCTTAATAAAAGCAAACCTATGTTCTTTTATGTATTTTTTTAATATTTACTTTAAAAGTATTTGCTTGAAAACTACCAAAATAATGGAGTAGAAGGGATTATATTTGTCCAAGAAACTAAAAAGGATGATCAAAAATTTATTAAAAAAAGAAAGTAATTTATAGCATTAAAATTAGGCTGGAAATCTTCCTACTGAAAATTATCATATGCCAACAAAATGTTTTATTAATGAACTATAGATGTTAACAACATATTGATGTATATAAATCTTTTTTTTAATCTTCAAATGTAAATTTATAATATCAATGGTGTACTTTGACCTTGGAATTACATCAGTTTATTTTTTATATTGTATTGTCATAAATGGAATCTAGCATTTATTTATTATGATATTAAATATTTGCTAAATGAAAGATAAAAACTCAATACTTTGTGAATATTGGAATTTAATAAATA
Organism: Epiperipatus broadwayi; assembly: GCA_028023455.1. Classification (NCBI taxonomy): domain Eukaryota; kingdom Metazoa; phylum Onychophora; class Udeonychophora; order Euonychophora; family Peripatidae; genus Epiperipatus; species Epiperipatus broadwayi. Next base: position 21,609 of record JAQFVV010008229.1, read on the forward strand.
TACATTTTTTGAATATGAATTTAGGATACTTTTACTTTCTTTGGATTAATTAAATAGAGGTGATTTTCATCTTTTAATATATACACTATACTAATTTATGTAAGCTTAACACTGGTGTGTTGAGTACCAAAAAACTCTCAACCCAAACCTAAGATACAGAGCCATTATAAAGATAAAAATTGTCATCTTATCTTTAACCTAAATTCCCATTTATATAGGTTCAATCTAAAGCATCTTAGTTTGAGAGAGTGAAGATTGTACTCTGTTCACTTTTATATCCATTAGTTATTTATATATTAATATACACACAATCTTCTGATTTACTATTAATCAATTTTAAAAATTAATAGAAACCACATATGGACTGAAATTTATTTATCAAAGCATAGTGCATATGTAATTAAAAAGAAATAATTTTTATCTTTTACATATACCCTGTACTAATTCATTTAAGTTCAACAATTGTATTTTGAGTGCAGGAAATCTTTCAAATTCAAACACAAAATAGAGATGAGTGACCATCTTTTCTTTACCATAAAAATTCTGATTCATATAAGACAATTTGAAGCATCCTAGTTTGAGAGATTGAAGATGTTACTCTGTTTACTTTTACATCCATGAGTTTCTTTTATACATTCATATATGCAAAATCTTTCTATTTACAAGTCAATTTTAAAAATTGATAGAAACTATGTAATGCTAAATTCTATTTATCAAGCACATAGTACATATGTAATTAAATACAAAGGATTTTTAACTTTTTACATATGTGCTGTACTAATTTATGTAAACACAACAAAGGTGTGTTGAATACAAAAAAAAAAAAAAACTCTCATGCATTTGATAAATAAATTTCAGCATTACATAGTTTCTATTAATTGATTCATAATAAATCAAAATATTTCACATCTATTAATATATAAAAGAAACTAATGGATGTAAAAGTATACAGAATAGAATCTTCATTCTATCAAACTAAGATGTTTTAGATTGACCTATATAGGTTATAATTTAGGTTAAAATGATGTACACTCTTATCTTTATACATGCTCTAAACTTGTGTTTAGTTTCAAAGTTTTCCCGTAGTCAACACAGCATTACTGATATTATATAAATTATTACAGCACTTATGTAAAAAGGTCAAAATCATTTCTGCTTAATTACATATGTCCTATGTGCAAGATATATTTGAGCATTACATAGTTTCTAATAATTCTTAAAATTGACTTATAGTAAACCCAAATTTTCTGCATATATTAATATATGATAGAATCTAATCAATGTAAATGTGATCAGAGTAACATTTTTACTTCTTCCACTCTTTCAAATGAAGATGCTTCACATTGGTCATATAAATCAGAATTTAGGTTAATAATAAGACTGTCACTCTTATTTTTATAAAGTCCCAATAGTGTGTTTGGCTTTGAGAATTTTTTTGTGTTTAACACTGCATAGTTAAGCTTATGTAAATCGGTACAATGCATAAATAAAAATATGAAAATCATTTTTGTTCAAATATATATGTACTATATATTTAATGAATAAATTTCAGCATTATGTAATTTAGATTAATTTTTAAAATTTACTCATAGTAACTGAAAAGATTTATTATTTTCTTTATAATAAATCCATCATATGACATCTAAACCAGGTATATATTTTTATATAATAATATATTAATTACACAGAATCAAAACTAACCACATAGTAGTGTCACTCATTATAAGCCAGAGTAATTAATAGATTCAGGAAGGTTTGTACGTAAAATATAGTGCCTACTCATCCAATATCTCCAGATTAGTTACTAGCTTGTTGCTTTCAGTAGTGAGGAGCCTTAAATATAAGAATACTTCACCTAGAACTTAGGATCTAGTGCAACCCTCCATCAGCCAACTTTTATCTTATTAGCTAAATATAAATCATTGAATCCAAAATAAAAACACAATAACACCTACAAATGAATCTCATTGGCTTATATAGCTGTATAGATCTGAACTCAATTTAGCATCCATAATTTTTGGTGTCTTTAGTTTTTAATGAACACAGACACCATAATCCTGTTAGCCAGAATTGGTATTAAACTACTAAACATCATATGATCACTATTATTTATGCTTATGCAAGCTGCCTACATAGAGACAAAACTCTCCATATAGTACCATAACTTAGTGCTTACCAGAATAATCAATTGATGCAAAAAGATTTGTGCATAAAATCCATATTTAGTCCCTACTCATTCAATAGGCCAATACTAGTTTATCCTTTTTGTCTTTAATCAGTGAGAAGCCTTGGATCTGAGAGCACTGCACCAAGATCTTAGGCTTCTCACTGATGAAAGCCACAGACTAGAAAATAATATGGGGATATTGAATGAGTAGGTGTTAAATTGGGATTTTAAACATTCCTGCATTTATTGATTACTCTGGTTTGTATTGAGTGGTGCTATTCTATGAAGAGTTTTACCTCTGTGTAAACAGATTTTGTAAGCATAAATAATTATATTCATGTGATGTTTAACAGTTTAATACCAATCCTGCTCATTAGGTGACTGTGGTTATTAAGTGATCAAAGACAGCAAAAATTACAAACAATGAAACTGAGTTCAGACCTTTATATGATTATTATTGACCTTTCAATTGGACTCAAAGCTTTATAGTTAGCTAATAAGGTAAAAGAAGGCTGCTGGAGGGTTTCATTTGAATCTAAGATCTTAATGCAGTGCTCTCAAATCTAAGGATTCTCACTTTATAAAACCCACAACCTAAAAAATAGCTAGGGATATTGGGTGAGTAGGCACTAGGTAGGGATTGTATCCACAAACCTTTCAACATTCATGGATTACACTGGATTTCACATAGTGGTGCTACTGTATGTAGAATTTTGCCTCTGTGTAAACAGCTTGTGTAAGAATAAAGAATGATAATCAAGTGATGTTTAGTGGTTTAATATATTAACTAATTTGGTATATATAGATGTTTCATGATTAATTGGAAGGTCACCACATTTATTTTACAAGTTATATGCAATAGTTATTTTTGGATAAAACTATATATCTGAACTAGTTTGATGGTTTATAAAGTATAAGTATATTAACTATTTAGAGTAAACAAAGGTGATTATAATTGGATGCCTGCATATATTTAAAACAATATATATGATGTATAATACAGTGATTTTTTATTTAGTTAGAAAGAAGAAATCTTACAATATTATAAAATTAGTAATCAAATACATTGAATTTGGAATTTGAATTTCATTAAATAAAATGATTTAATTTATTTTGATTTAAAGCTCATCAGTCCAGATTGTATACTTAATTTAAATATAGGGTATTAATATTATTATAATTACAGTTTTGAATTTAATAACATGGCTTTGTTAGTTTGTAATGATTATTATTTCTGATTTGTTAATCATCTTTGTATAAGTGTTGAATAATAATCTTTTATTTATTTTATTTCATTATAATTGGATATTGTACATTATAAAGATATGTAAAGGGTTATCTCCCATTTTATATTATTATAAGTTGGTATAAGTGATGAAATATGTTAGATGTATTGCTCTTATGTATTTTATTTTACTTTATTATAGACTTGTATTGTAGACATTTTATTCTATTATAATTTAACATTGCATATTTAGAAGATTATGAAAGAGAAAATTTTATGTATTTTATTAGGGGTAAATTAATGCACATAAATCTGTAAGTCTGCTATTAAATAATTTCTTCCATTGTAATTCATTTATTCAATAAGGACATATTACTATTTATTAGATAGTCTTGCTTTGTTAACATTATTTTTATTTTATTCTGTTACAATTGGCTCCCAAATTTGTGGTATGATCTAAAATATTAGCTCATATTTTTATTCCATTACAATTGGCTATTGATGATTGAGCTCTATGTTTATTTTGTTACATCTGGTATCTCACATTCACAGGCTAGCTTAAACTCTTTTTTATTCCATTATAAATGGCATAACCAACTATGAGCTCAATTAGAGACTAAAATGATCGATGTTGAAGTCTCATGCATATTGGTAGAAAAATACAAGTTCATATCTTTTATATAGCAGTAAAAATTATAAATAGTTGTAATTTATTTAATATGCTAAAGAATTTATTGAAATATTAGGTAGAGAAAGTATTTTAAAATGTTTTAACATGAAAGTTATTGTTGTTATTCTTTTGCAAGTTCTCTGTATCCTGATATTTAATGATAAAACAACAAAACAATTTAAAATATTTTGTAATTTATCTAATTGAAGATATAAATATTATACACATCAGCATATTATTAATCAAAGTGAAGGTGAAATAAAAATTGTTGTTACAATAAGCAATTATGGAAGTTAAAAGTGATTAAACATTAGTAGGACTGATAGAAGAAATGAAATAAATAAATAATAAGATTGATAATCAATGAGAAAAAATGAATAATCACAACATAGAATTAAGAGAGGTCACAAATAATAAGATTGATATTCAAAGTAAAGAATTTAAGAGAAGATATAATTAGTCAAAATAAAAAATTAAGGGAAGAAATTTGGGAATTAAAGGTATAATCAGGGCAAATCAATAATAAATTAGTCTTAATTGAACTTAATGCCACGAATGCATGATTTGAGAAATTTAGATGTAATCTAGATGTTAAGTTAAGGGAACTCAATAAATATGATTTTAGATTTAATGAATTAAGATACCATTTAGGAACATCACAGGAAAGATTACAAGTTAATGATTTAAATGGTGAAATTAATATGTGTAAAAGTGGATATAAAAAATGGAGAAATATATACAAATTGAAAAATTTCATAAAGATAATCAGGAAATATTGTGATTAAAAATAAATAATACTAGAAGGAAATTAAAAGATATTTAAAACTACATGAAAATAGAATATCAAGAAGTATAAACAAACATAGGATGTCAGAACAGGTTCCTTTAGAAACTATAACCATGGTTGAAAAGTGTGAAAAAGTACAGATTGATGGTTCTGATGATGTAGTAAAAGTAAAGTGTACAAGAGAACAGAAAAGCTTAGATACAAAACTTTTAAATATGAAACCATCACAACAGAGTAAAGAAGTAAAGATTAAAGATAGGGAAGAAAATATAAATAAAGTATGGTTGGTAAATAAAATTATTTCCAAAGAAATAAAAAAATTAGAGAGTTGATTTTATGATAGCATAGAAAAAATAAAAAAATTAAAAACTAAAGTTATAAATTTAAAATGTGTAGTACAAGTTTATAAAATCATATACTTTAAAATGAAATATTGAAAATAGATGTTAAAGGCATTGCAGTTGTTGTAGCATAAAAAAGAGAATAGACCATTTAGAAAACAACTTAAATATCCACTTCAAGAAATTTTAATAGTAAGAGTGATCATGTAATAGGTTATAGTATAGTTGGAGAGTACATTATTATTTCATTTGAAAATATTGAGAACAATTAAAAACAACATGGAGAGAAGGAAAATGTAATCCCAGTTTAATACTGTTATAAGTTTAGATGGTTTTATATCCTTGAAAACCAATGATCTGACTAATAAATTAATGAGTATTATTTTGATGTTTTTGTATTACATCCAAATAAATTTAACTTATGTGAAAACTAAACTACGATTCATAACAGAGTGTAATATAATTAGTAAATGTTGCTTTAATATTTTGAGATGAAATCTACATTAGTTGATAATAATGCATTAAAGTGTGTTAAAATGAAAACGTGAGATCATTTATTAACATTTTACTGGAATTAATGTAAGATATGTCTTAAGCAAATGACATTTGCAAAAGGGTCATGCATTAACATTTTTTAGTTGTTGTGAAAGATCATTTAATACCAGAATTACATAGTAAATGTTTAAATATAGTTTTGTGAAAAATAAATATTATAGGATGAAATGAAAAAAGAGAGTATTTTTCAATAATCGAGTTCATTGTTCTTTACATTGTTTATAAAATGCCATATGATTCTTACAGTAATGTTCTAAAATCTCATAATGATGTGAAATATATAGATAATTGAACAGTGATGTAAATATGATGAATAAAAAGGACCTATAGTTATTAAGTATTAGCAGGTAATATTTGGTCTTAACATTTTTGTAAGTAGGAGTGTTGAATAATATTAGTTTGGAGATAGAAATTTTTAGAACATAAATGCATTCTCAAAGTTAAATAGTCAAACACCAAGAAATGCAATCAGATTCATTAACAAACAGTAAAGATTGCTAAAATCAACCATTGCCTACTTTAATAATGTCATAAATAAAAAAAATGGACAGTGTAAGAATGAACCAATACCTCCTCCTTAGACTATTTTCTATATAACATCACTAATGTTGCTATATTATTTTTCTATTTAACATCATTAGTTCAACAGAAGGATACCTATGATCCTTGGAAAAACAAGGGAAGACATTCATAAATATACTAAAAAGTGATACCTGTAGAAAACAAAGCCATGGTTTGAAATATTTAAATATATCACTTGATATAATCTTATTGCCATAGATATTATAAGGTCATACATTTAAAATATATTTTATTATTGTATTGCCTTTACTACTTTTTAAATCAGGGATGGGGGGTATATAACCAACAGATTTATAAATTTATTTTTAACAGTTAATTTAATTATTATTAATACATTTAATTTGTGATTGTTTATTAAACTCAATCCAAGCGTTATGTTTTTAATATCCAATTTGATAATAATGTTCACAACCATGATAAATTATGTAAACCATTAGAAAACATGCAGGAAACTGGAAATAATTTGTAAATGATAATGATCAGGCATTATAAGATCACCATCATAATTTTTTATTGTATTATATATATTTCAATTTCATTATTTTATTCAAATTTTATTAACCATTCAACTTTCATCTAATATAAATATATATTTGGATTCAAAATTAAGCTTACATATTTCTATATCTTTGGTTCACCAGTTATCATTAGAATGTATATTGTATCAGCACAAATCTGATAATAACTTAAATTAATTACTTTACATAGCTGCATTACAAAAAGTTAAATAAAATGAAATATAACTTGAGTAATAAAGGTATAAATTATCATATATGTGTGACTATACTTGAAATAATATTTCACTTAAGAACATTGGTTTATTAAACTAAAATGAATTAATTTATATATTTTATTTTTACAATTATATATTTTATAAAAGAAATGTTTTTTTGTAATTGAGAAAAGTGATAAAATGATTGATTGAACTATGTAAAGAAATAAAAGAAATGGTTTTGATATGCAAAAACATTTGGATAGTCTTGTTCATCAAAAAAAATAAAATATATAGATCCATTTACTGATCTACTCTCTGAATGAATGGATTTTTAATAAAATAGCTTGTCAATTTTTAAATCAATTTCATGGAAAATTTAAATATATTACTTAAGATTATTGGTTAATAAAAATAAGTTATTGATCAATTTTTAAAAGTTGGTGATAGTTGTTTTTCTTCATTCCTATTACTAATGTAAATAGAGAGAAAAAAAGCTATTTTTTATTCATTTACTTATAAAATAATAATGTAAGTTAAAAAGAACTAAATTTATTTGTTTTTGCAACAAGTTATGAAGGAAAGGAAAAATCTATGTTTTCAAAAAAAAATGTTGTAAAAACATATATAACATCTCTAATTGATTGGTGATGGAACTGCTGCTTGAAAAACATTTGATTCCATCAACAGGTGTGGGTAAGAGCAAATGAGGTATAAAGACTTACAACAAACAACTCAATCAGGCTAGTCTATTGTAGTTTATCTGATGATTTTTACTCAAAATATGCAATGCTGCAGTAATCCATGCAGAGAGGAGAAAAACTGGTTAAAACTCTTTTCTATTGTAACATAGATATTTTCATTTTACTGATGGTTTTACAGTATTTTTCAGTACTCCATTTATAAAATCAAATATACTATGACTATATCTAGACAACCAAAAACCACAAGGCAATTGAATCCAGCCAATGCATGTTTTTATTATGCTATTGGCATAGAGATGGATCATGCCATCTAAACCTAACACATCTACTGTCACCAATTTTATTATTTTCTCCATCTAACATCAGAAGTAATGCAGACATATAACTACCACCCTTAGAGGAACTAATAAAGAATCATTCATATTGTAGTAATTATCTCTCATTGTGACTTTAAAAAAAATATACAATGGATAAACACTTCTTTTTTAATCCTATATATATTTGTGATCATAAATCTCATTTAAAAATAAACAATTGTGTTCATTTTGTTTCTCATGTAAAATTCTTTTTTATTTTAAACTGTTTATTTTTTTTTTAGAAAGTTGTTGAGATTAAAATCTTTGATTCACATTTAGGTGAAAGATTATGTTAACTTTTTTTAAAAAAAGGATAACTGAAATATTATTGACAATTATTTTAGTTTTAGTATTTGTCAAAGAATGTATGTGTTAATTTGTATTTAAAAGAACAAGAGAGATATACGATTTCAAATTTAATAAAATTATATAAAAGTTAATTATTTAAGTTATATTTTATTATTTTTGTTAATATTAAAATTAGTTTTTAGAAGTAGTTTAACATAAGGCATTTGAAAACAAGTGTTTAAGTTGTGGGTCCATGAATATTTTCAGAAAACAATGAAAAATGTTTGCATCACATGGTTTCTAGGAGATAATTATAGTAATTCTGCATATCATTAATTTTGCAGCAATGGAGTAAACCACTTAGTATATTACATTTAAGAACCATCCTTGCATTGCCTCTCAGCCAGTTTTGGCTTCAAAATTGTCATTTTATGAATTTTGTAGAAAATCGTGTATTTAAAATTTTAGTTCCAAAAAAATCTGCATTTGGCAATTATTTCTGAAAAAAAATCATTTTATTATTGCTGTCTATTATTACATAGTAGAGCCTTTTTTGTCTTATGAGGAACTGGTATGCACTGACTGTGAGATTCAGCTATTGTCCACCAGGCATTTTGAATTGTCAAAATCAGAAATCAAAACAAAATGTTTTATGAATGTTTTATGCTTTCGCATTAGTTTCTGAAGGTAAATAAAATATATTTATCATAATTTTATACATTGATAGTTAAGTTTTCACATTCATTTATTTAAATATAAACTTTGATTTGAATGTTTTTAAATTTTAGAAGAAAAATAATCAAGGGAAAGAGAATAGCTTTTGATGATTATTCAAGACATGTGTATAACATTGATGGCTATTTGCATATCAATAGCATTCGATCTTCTAAAAAATACCCACTATTTTTCATAAATATTTAAGTATTTTATAATTACTTTTGACATTATATTGCCTAATAAACTGACTATATTGACTAATAATGTGTCTATATTTAGATTTTTATTTAAAATATTGAATTTTAGACAAAGAAAAACAACAAAAATGAATAATATCTAAGATAAAAAATAACCAGTGGTGTCATGTAATAATTAGTTGAAATATAATTCATTGGTTTTATTGAATGTTATTTTTCAAATGTTTTTCTTATACTTTTCTTCAGTTATTAACATCATTTTAGATTTTTCATATACATTTTACCAATCTGAATTTGATTTTTAGAAGCTAAATTTAAACAGTCCTGTTTACAGAGGGTTGACAAATAACATTACTTCAAACTTTTATCTACTTGACCAATAAAATTATTTCCCTGGTTTTCCAAAAAAATCTCTGAAGGTAACCAACATTATATGTTCAAATGGCATTAAACATAAATTAGAATGTCATTTCTCTGTACAATTTTAAATTCTTATAATTTATTTCTATTAATGATGCTTGTTATTACAAGCATATACATAAACAAATGATTTAAACATTTATATTATTAAAACATCAGCAATAAAGTACATACTTTATATTATTTTCACTATTTATGTAAAAAAATGATTTTCAAAATTGTTTTTTTAAAAATAACTATCAAAGTTTTATTAATTAAATATTGCATAAATAAAGAAAAAAAATGATAATAAAAAATAAAGTGCATCAAAAGTAACTTTGATGTACACTGTAAAATATCTTTTTTTTTTAAATAAAAAAATAAGTTGTAGTTGGTTAACTTTTTTCTTTACTTATATTTTAACAAATTGATATTCAGGAAATATTTTTTCACTCCATAAAAAGCTAAATGGTGACCAACAGCAAAAAGTATACATATATAATAAAGAGCAAACATGTTTTTTTTTTTTTTATAGAGAAGATGCATGCAGCAAAAGTTTAGAAATGTTTTTTTTTTAGTTTTATGCTTGATAAATGATTGTTCATTATTTCTTTTTTCAATTTATGTTTTAATTTTTTAATAAAATTTTTGGGTAATTATAACGTAATCGGGCTTGGTCACTTGATGGCATTGTTGGCAGTTAAAAACAATACAATACAATGTTCGGGGCCTTGTTATATTTTTAAATCGAATCACTGTTTTTTTTTTTTTGATTATTAATTTATTGATTGCTATAACTTTTTTTTTATGCCTTTTTATTAAAAAAGTTGTTTAATTTTAATTTTGTATTTAGTAAATGACAACCTTTTTTTTATTTTTAAATCGCTGTTTTTGGACAAAGCTGCTACTCTGCGATGTCTATTTAGCGATGTTTTTTGCTTAATTATTGCTTTTACATAACAAAACAACTGTGTAGGGTTAGGGTTAGTTTAGGGTTAGGTTTAGGCTTAGTTTTAGGGTTAGTTAGGGTTAGTTTTAAGGTTAGTTTAGGGTTAGTGTTCTGTTGTTTGTAATGCTAAAATAAAAGATATCAAAATTGTAATCATAGTCGGACAAAAGGAAGAAACTCAAACTTTTTTAAACAACAACAAACACATATAAATGTCTTATTTACTTATTAAACATGTTTATAATATGTGCTTTCTATGAAATTTACAAAAAATCATGTATATTCTTATTGGACAGCAGAAATACTCGGCTTCTGTTTTTGGAAACTGTGGAAAAGTTATGCGATCGCCAGACATTTTATGAACTACATGGTATTTCACGTGAAAATGAAATTTTGCACACGAACTCGGCTGAATTCTGTTGACATACCCTCAGCAAGCTTTTACACATTACACCTTCTCTAAATAATGGTGTGGCCATTTGGAAAATTACTATAAAGTCAGGTTTCTTAAATTCATTACAATTACAAAGATTGTGTAACATATATTGTAAAAATTTGACTAATCAAACTACACACATATATATCAAACTGTACATGAAAGATAAGTGTGTGGATTCACAGTAACTGCCATGAAGCAGAAATATGCTGTATTATTTCTGTGTTACATAATCATCAATGGCCTTCTAATGGCTAAGACAAACAGATGTTTTCTATAGCCGTAAGTCAGGCCCTGTAAACGGCATTTGTTAGTTGTTTTGGCGAGCCAGAATGCCATCAAGTGGCTAAGCCTGATTAGGTTTTAAGTACCAATTTTGGTTTATTTTGAATTTAAAAAATAACATTTGTTTTCCAATAAAAATTTCTTATTTCATGAGGTTTTGATTTATGATGCATTATAGACAAACATTTATCCTTGCTAACTGTAGCAAAGGTGATTCAAATATTAATTGAATCTTCAATTAAAAATAGAAAATCATTTTTTTAACTATTTTTTTTTACATTTTAATTTTTTATGAATAAAATCTTATTTTCCTTTATATGAGGCAAATATAATATTTGAATGGTATGCATAATAATTTCTCTTATGTGCAGTAGTGTAATAATAGATCATATTTTAGTGGATTATTCTAGTTTAGATATTATTTTAAATATGAAATAGTCTCTTGATGATTTTATTTTTTGATATATTTATTGCATTATTCCATAACACTACAATATATTTCTCACTGTATTGCTACTCTTTATCCTTTCAACACAAATGGAAACAAAATTTGAAAATTTGTTAAAATTTCAGAGGACATTTAACACTGATGTCAGATGTAAATATAGCTTAATCAATTAAAAAATAATATCTATTTAAGCAGATGATTAAGTTAGTATCTCATTTTAACTAATAATTATATATAAGTCAAATAATGAATATTTATAAATAACTTGAAAATGAAACAGAGATTATCAAATTATATCTCACCAGGAAATAATTAAATATCCACCTGATTATGTTTTGAAATTATTACTATTTTTATTGTTAAATATATACATGTTAGAACATTTAACCCATAAACAATAGATAAATGTTTATAAATGTCGCTTTTACTTATGCTAAACATGCTTTCAATTTATTGAGTATCTTAATCATAGCATTAAAAATTAAAAAAAAAGAAGGAAAGCTATTGTTATGAAACTCAATGTTTTGAAAGAAGGCTTAGCATGAATAAAAGCTAAAATTTATAAATGTGTTTATTGGGATAAAGGTCCTAACATTTATATATTTAACATTACAATTGTACAGAAAAGAGATAATAATTCTACTATTATTATTCTAATTTGATACTATCAGTAAGATAGTCAAATATTTCATATTAGTTCAAATTAGTTTCTACTTTTTCCTGAGTTAGTTATTTAGATGTTAGTCAACTATGGAGTATTATTAAGCACAATTTAGCTTAACGATTTATAAAAAAAAAAACAGTAAACTATTTATTCATTAATATTGTAATAATAATAATAATAATAATAGTAACATCGACAACAATAATAATAACAGCAACAACATTAATAATAATAATAATAATAATAATAATAATAATAATAATAATAATAATAATAATAATAATAATAATAATAATAATAATAATAATAATAATAATAATAATAATAATAATAACAACAACAACAATAATAATAATAATAATAATAATGATTATGATGATGACGATGTTGATGATGATGATGATAATAATAATAATAATAATAATAATAATAATAATAATAATAATAATAATAATAATAATTTGTTATTTGAAATATTGCCTAAAATAATATTATTTTGAAAGAAATGTCTTAATTAAAATAAGTTTTCCTTGCTTTTTATTTTCTCTGATTTTACATAGTAATTCAAAATGCGTTTTTTTTTCTTCCAATAAAAGATCTTAAATTCATAACAAGTTTTATGGTTGTTTTAGTCGCAAATATATATACACACGAATATATAGTATTAAGAAATAATAAATATCTTGCAGTGCAGAGACATCTTCATTGGCCACTCCTTTTTTTAAAAACAATGAGGAAGGAATCAATAATTGAAAGCCTATCTAAGATATTTTTGAACCATCTAAAAGAAAGTGTAAACAATGTGAATAACCTGGAAAAAAATAACCAGTATTATTTATCCTAATTCAGAGCATGTAATATATTTTTCCCACGCCTTGATCAATATTTAGGTGTCAAGGTGTTTTCTTTTTTGGCAAAATTGTAAAAACATTTAACAATTATAAAAAGGAGAATTACGTATAAAAAGATAGATATTAAACTATTAATAATCTCAATTGGTATTTGCATAAACTCGTATTTTTATTTTTTTAAAAAAATAATGTTATTAATTTTTACTATATATTACGAAATAAGAATAAACTTCAAAGAATATAGTTTTTTAGTATTAACGGGAACTAATCAATCTTCGTTTGTCACATAAACCTTTTACTGTACACTCTGTTAAGCAATTCTTTGACTAAGACCTAAGTATTCTCGAAGGAGTTGTTTTGCACTGAACCGAAGTCAAAAAGTAAAATCGTTATAAATTGAAACCGCAAAAGGATGTTTTAAAACTCATGCTAAAGTAATGCCAGCCTTTAATAAAAGAAAAACACTTTCTTCCAGAAATAAAATAACTATTGATGTTCTAAAATAAAGAGATCTATATATTCTACACTTACTAGAATTTAATTCTTTTTAAAAATCTATTTGTAGGTTGTACATTGGATAAAAAACTTTAACGATAAATTGTAAAAAAATCATTAAAATTTTACTTTACTTAAGACATTAAAATGGGAACAAAGTAGTTCAGTCTACTATCCAGCAATAAAAATAAATTTATAAAAACAAAATAAACTCTAATAATAATAATCAAGTAATTTATTGATTGAGAGTTTATAAACAAGGTCTCGTCAACGATAATGAACAAGAGCAGAACCATATACATGAAGTTTGATCTACATCAAATCATGCGAAAAAAATAAACACGAAAGTGTATTAATAAAATTAAAACATAAGAACAAAAAAAGAGACCCCAGAAAACTTAAAAGAATAATAAGAAAAATATAAATCAGTTTTGTTAATGATTCTAATAAAACCAAGAAAAACGTATTTTTATAAATATGTTAAAACCACCTAAAAAAAAAAAAAAAAAAAAAAAAACACATACATGCAACGCTTCACCACTTTTCTTATTGTAATCTTACTAATAATTAGAAATGTGGACAGTAATGAAAGAGTAAACTGCACAAAACATGTAATATATGTATATAATAATTCATTGTCGTCTTAAGAAATTTAATGTTATAGTTCAGTAATAGATTGAGACCTAAATGTTTCTCAACCACAGCTTTTTTATGCTAATTCTTGACTAATTCTACAAAGTGTCTCAATCCTCGAACAAAGGGGTTGTTCTTGTATGTCAAAACAATAAGAACTTTAAGAAAATATGTTGACTTTAATTTGGCTTGGTGAATTTCTAAGAAGTAACTTAATGGAACATGAACCATATGGATTTTAGGTAGCTCATAAACATGAGAAATTTTGTTCAAATATAATAAAATGTTACTTTTTTTCTGGATCACTAAAAAGAGGAACATGTTGCTTTCTGAGTAATGTGCTTGTGATTATAGCTAATGTATGAAAACTTTCACCTAATTATCTTGCTTTTAGAAAAAAGTTGACAATTTAGGAGAAATCTCATAGAATTAATATATGAAACTTCTGCTGATTGTTGCCTTTAGAAGAATGCCTCCATTGATTAAAATATTACCTTACTGATCAATATTCAACAATCTGAAGGATTCAGATTTTTTTCCCATGCTTAATACTGTCACTGGTCAGGACAGCAATACCTAGAAGAAGTCAGGATAATAGTATATTTTAAGACATTATGCATATAATAACCAGTATATTATTACTAACAGTTGAATGTATTTCGAATATGTAAACAAAGTTAAGATGATGGAAATATTTTAACATATAAGTATGATAATTATTGGGTTTAGATTATTATATTATTTTGGACTAAATAGAAATAAATATATTTCATATTAATAATATAAATATATTAATTTAAATCCGTTTCTATTTTTTTAAATTTTTGCACACATGAATTTTAGATTTTTACTGTCAATCTATTAATTTATTTGTCAAGTTTCACATAAATTATTAATGCAAAAAAAATGAGCACATGATTTTCAAAAATGCATTTATTGTTAACCAATATGTTTATATTTTATTAAATTGCAAATCTACTTTGAATGTTATATTTAATTTATATATATATATATATATATATATATATATATATATATATATATATATATATATATATATATATATATATATCGTGCCAGGCATTATCAAAT
>JAQFVV010008230.1:0-37123 GCA_028023455.1 Epiperipatus broadwayi
TCTTGCTCTATTATAAAGACGAATAATTTGAGATTTACGACTTCAAATTTACTCAGTCTTCCCATAATATCTAACTTAACAAATGTGATAATCCAAGGCATAAATAAAATGTGTTTTATTATCATTTTTAATATATTTAAAGATATTTTTGTAATAACCACTAGATAATCTACATGTTTGTTTATTAGTGGACTTATCTGCAATTTAAATATTACTTTTATTGAAAGGTTTTTTAGACAATCTTTTTCAGATATTAAGTGTGAGATGGATGGATGAAATAAGAAAATGTGCAGGACAATGCGGAGAAGAGAAGCTAAAGATTGGAGAAAATGAATTGAACTTGGAGAGACCTTCATCCTGCAATGGATTGGTAATGTTTGATGATAATGATGATATATGCTATACATGTCGATGATGTTCTTATATGTGATCATCTTTATTCATATAATGTTTAATAATTTAAATAAAAATTTTGAATTTAAATGGATGAAGGAAGATAAGAATTTTAATAAATCTATTAGATTATAAAATTTAAAATTAAAAAGTCATTGCAATGTTATTGATTACAGATGTATACAAAGCCATTTTGGTTAGAGGTTACCTATAATCGTTATCAAAAATTCTATTTCCTTATAAAATTGAACGTTTGTAAGACTTTTTATTTAGAAATTTAAAATTGTGCAAATTTAATCTCGTAGTAAAAATATTAAGGACGTTAAAAATCTATTACCAAACCATGGATTGATATGTCTTATATTTCTGAATTGCATAGAAAAATAGTTTATATTATAAAGGATTTAATATTGGTTTTCATATCCTTTTTTTTTTAAAAAAAAATAGACTAAGCTTGAAAATGACGATAAAATACAATTGATTTATGCCTGAATTGTCAGTTTGTAATATGGTGAGACACGATCAAATTTAAACTCTAAAATAGCTCCGCATATTCACCTTCAAAAAGAGCTAAAAACAAAAGTGTGTATAATTCTGTATATTTAGAACACGAAAAGAAAACTGGTCATTTGTTTAAACCTGATAACATCAAAATTATGTATTTGGAGAAAAAAACTTAAAATAAATAGACTTGGCAAATAATTAACTTAAAAAAATTCATTAAAATTGGAGTCAGTAACATCCTCTAAATAAGATCTGAAGTTTCAATTTGTAATGGTTACATAATTAATTTTTTTAAATTCTTTAATGTAAAGTCCAATGGCACATTTCAATTTATATTAGTATATATGCTTAAGTATGCTAAAATAAATTGTAGTCTTGTTTTAATACAGATGAACCGAGTAAAGACATATTCAAATGAAATATCTAAATAACGTTCAAAGTCTGCACAACATCTCTAAATTCTTATCTTAAAATCCTCATTATGCTTAATGTTAAGTAGAATTCATTTCAAGATATTAATGAAAACGTTTAATAGTTTTACATAATATGTCTAATCTAAATAATTGTATTCACTAAAGAATAAAATTTAAAGAAAATGTCATATTAGATTACTTTTATGGTATAATGAGTCTGAAAATATATTCCAATGATGAAAATATGAATAAGGTAATAAAGAATAAAAATGGTGTTGATAATATATCTTTCGACAATGAATTTGTTATTCTTAATGTAGTGTTTGTAAAAATGGTAGACATTTTTGTGCACTCCAGAAAAACTAGAATTTATTCATAAGGCTGTTTTTAGATTGTGCTCTGATAGCTGAGGAATTTAATTAGTGCATTGACGTGATGGCGATAGACAATTCCTAGAGATATTTGCTGATTACAAATATTTCTAGATAAGAGGCATTACTCTATTGGTCAGTGCATTGATTGATTGTTGCAGTTGTCAGAGAGCGATAGGAACACTGGGTAATAACTAGGCAGTGTAATATAGAGAGTAGTAGAGAGCAGTCACACAGTACCAAGTTGCAGACCATTTGTTGGAGAGCATCCGCTTGCAGACCATTCATTGGAGAGCAGTCGGTGCAGACCATTCATTGGAGAGCATCCGTGGCTGAGCTTCGGTGCAGACCATTCGTTGGAGAGCATCCGTGGCTGAGCTTTGTTGCAGACCAATTTGTTGGAGAGCTTTGTTGCAGACCAATTCGTTTGGAGAGCTTCATGGCAGACCAATTCATTGGAGAGCTTTGTTGAAAAAGAACAGCGTGGGAATTGTATAATGTTATTTGCTGACCACACAGTATGACTTGCAGTTATAACCTTGGCATTACAATGGCGCAGTCACATTTGGAACCTGGAAGTAGCGAATACGTTGAACTATAAGCTTAGCCATAGACGGAGAAACCGGGTGAAAATGACAATCCCAATTAGTAATGTTAACATCGGTGAAAGTTTGGAAATAAAACGTTTGTGCAGTTAACATCGGAAGCTAACATAATTGGAAAAAAAAGTTTCAGCAGCTGTTAAATCGCATATTTCTGAGTGAAATAACAGGAGAGTAGCAAGAGAAAAACAACACCAAGGAATAGCAACAAGGGTTTTTCTGGAGTGGAGGGAGGAGTGTAGTGTTTGTAAAAATGGTAGACATTTTTGTGCACTCCAGAAAAACTAGAATTTATTTGTAAGGCTGTTTTTAGATCGCACTCTGATAGCTGAGGAATTTAATTAGTGCATTGACGTGATGGCGATCGACAATTCCTAGAGATATTTGCTGATTACAAATATTTCTAGATAAGAGGCATTACTCTATTGGTCAGTGCATTGATTGATTGTTGCAGTTGTCAGAGAGCAATAGGAACACTGGGTAATAACTAGGCAGTGTAATATAGAGAGTAGTAGAGAGCAGTCATGCAGTAGCAAGTTGCAGACCATTCGTTTGGAGAGCATCCACTTGCAGACCATTCATTGGAGAGCAGTCGGTGCAGACCATTTGTTGGAGAGCATCCATGGCTGAGCTTCGGTGCAGACCATTTGTTGGAGAGCATCCGTGGCTGAGCTTCGTTGCAGACCAATTCGTTGGAGAGCTTCGTTGCAGACCAATTCGTTTGGAGAGCTTCGTGGCAGACCAATTCGTTGGAGAGCTTCATTGAAAAAGAACAGTGTGGGAATTGTATAACGTTATTTGCTGACTGCACAGTATGACTTGCAGTTATAACCTTGGCACAGTCGTAAGTGCGGATATTACACTTAACTCTAAGCAAAAATAATAAACCAGAGAAATTTAAATTTAAAATATTGGAATCAGAAAATAAGAAATTAGATAAGGTCAACAAAATTAACAAAGCTTCAAAAGCAGAGTGTCTTTTTTTAAAGGATAGCTGAAATGAAGTGAGAAACGAAAAAAAAAAATAAAATAAACTAAAAATGCGAAAATAATACAAGTTGCAAGAATGCAAAAGATATATTTGTTAGCGATAAAAATTACAATTCAATATTGTTAAAAAAACAAAATTTAGTTTAAGTAGCCATAAGTTTGAAATAATAAAAGTAATACCATACTAATTGATTAGAAACTGTAAGTACCAATAAATGCTTACATTGAAATGTGATCAATAACAGACCGTGCTTTATAATAATGAAAAATTATAATGAAAGCTTTTTCTTAAATAAACTAAATGGCTTTTTAATGAACTTTCAGTCCTAGTTATCACAAAACATATATTATTATCATAATTGAATATTTGAATGAACAAACTGTTTAAAACCTGTTCTTACATTTTATTTAAAAAATTTAAACGCAAAATACTGCTAAAACAGTTACATACACAGCCTTGCACATTTGCAACATGAGAAAAAATAAAGAGCATTCTATTAGACTGCACACAATACATTAACTGAAGAATACTTGTAATTAATCTTGATGAATTGATTTACAAAAAGAGAGAAATAAAACTCCCTTATATATTATCCAATAATTTTAAATAAATTTAAAAAAAAGGGTTTCAAAAATAACAAAGGATAAAATAACAGATTGCCAACATAGTGAATTGTCTTTAAAAACCTTTAATTACTACCAGTAGTTTGCGTTCTTCAGGTAATTTGGTCTATAAACAAGGCAAAACTCTCTCCATACAGCAGTGCCACCCTGTGCTAAACAGGGCAATTTATATCTTGTTCCATATCAAAAGCAAATCAATGATATAAAATGATCATCAATAAAAATTTATGTGTAAAATGAAATAATAATAATAATAATAATAATAATAATAATAATAATAATAATAATAATAATAATAATAATAATAATAATAATAATAATAATAATAATAATAATAATAATAATAATAATAATAATAATAATAATAATAATAGAAAAGTGCGCATGCGCGAGTATGCTCTGATCATTGTGAATGAACGTCTAACTACTATCATTTATTAATCATATTTTTACTGGAGTTAAACCCTCAAAATTGTGACTTACTTCTGAATAAGACGAAGGCAAGTACTTTTATATATATATATATTGTGTGTGTATTGAGTATACATCTGTAATTAATTCACCTTTGCTGTTGGCGGCTGGCAATAATATTAACATGGCCACCACTAGTCCAAAGCCACATGGAGAAAATCCACCCACGTATGCTGACATTACTAAATCGCTAGCTAAAGATAAAGTTTCAAATAAAAACGCTTTCTTTATAAATAAGAAATTAGAATCAAATCCAAGATTTAGGAAAACAATGACAGCAGATATAGCAGAATTGGATTTAAAAGCCACCTCAAATGAAGAAAACCAAGTAAGCTCCCCAATTATGTGGACAGATGATCAACTGCAGAACATCTCGGAGAATTTTAATGATACAGTGCCAAAGGGCCTGTTTGCTTCCTTTAAACGATTCTTTACAGAACAGTCTGTCATCATAGCAATTACTGATCTGAACTGCTCATTATATAAATTCCCTAAGGAATTATTATATGAAGCTCTTACCTGCAACAATTTATGGGATAGTATTCAACGAATAGTATTCAATGAATAGTGGATCACCCCAACTCTTGATATCTAATTCTAGAATTCTTTAATATAGAGCAAAGAAATCTTTTTTAAAAAAAAATCAAAACCCTCGGCAATTACGCGCTTATAATAATAAACCAGAATAGACAGAATGTTATTTCGGGCATCTTGAAAAATGCTTTTTTAAATTATACTGTCAACGATTTTAAAAGATTAATTAAACCATTTGGAACTGTTATACACTTCCAACCAATTTACCAGAAAGATACCCCCGTCCCAGTCTATAGCAATAACTATGAGTACAAAGTTAAATTGCATAATAATGTGGAACCACTAAACATACCTATGCAAATCACTGATCACGAAGCAACCCTACTTCTGATTATACATGGATTAAAACCTCAATGCTTCCAGTGTGGCCAAAGAGGTCATTTGGCAAACAGTTGTATTAATATACGATGCATACATTGTAATAAGATAAACACACACACACCGAGTTGCCCAGAGAATAGAACACAAGACAATGCAATCTGTGAAACAGATATGCAAGAAACTAATGATTTACTTATTAACTTTGAAAGTAAATTAGAAGCAGAAAATACAACTAAAGTCGATATGGATGACATACTAAAAGACGCAGAAAATCCAAGTACCACTGTCATAAGAAATAAAACATCTACCAATATCATGGATGGAATAGTACAAAGTTATATTAAAAATAAAAAACCCACACTTATCATGGATGAAACAGTGCCAAGCTTGTCACAAATAAACACAAGCAGGACCACGGAAATGAGAAAACCGGGTTGGCCTCCACGCAAGAAGCATGTACCAAAAAAAAGGGACTCAATCACAAGATTCCAGTGAAGAAGAAGAAACTATCAACTTACATATACTACACAAAAAAGTAAAAATTGCCAACTTAACCCTCAACAATGAGATTGCAAATATCTTAGAAAATGATCTAATAAATGAAGCCAACAAAATCACACCCTGCTCAGTTCTCGATGAAGGTCTAAACCCAGCTTCCAAAAATGCAACTTGTTCAATCTCTCCTGAGATGCAGAGCCAGCATGATTTATCAGAGTTAGGATCTTTTGTCAATGACACGGATTATGGTCAAGAGATGGAGGGTGAGTAGTATGCATAACCATTTTGCTTTTGACATAGTATTGTATACAATTTCTTATAAATCAATATGAAAGTAAAAATTGGGGCTTTTAATGTAAGGGGTTTGAACTCTGTGGCAAAAGTCATGGACCTCTCTAAATGGCTTAGTATTACCCAACCCCAAGTACTTGGTTTGCTTGAAACAGAAATATATGACAGCTCACGTATAGAACCACCAGACTATTTACATAATCATGGTTTCTCTATTTTCTCAAGAACATCCAATACACCATCAGCAGGCATGGGTGCAATTATCAATAAAACATGCCCATTCGAATCATTTAGAATACTTTACATGGGCTCTCATATAATGATCATCACATTAAATCATCAAGCCATAGTTCTAAACATAGTTTTTGTATATATATACCACCAGGACCGACAATAGTAAATAGGTTAGTATTGACAATTAACTCCCTGCTTGCATCATCACCATATCCATCTTTATTATTAGGGGACTTCAACATGTCTTATGGGCAATTTATTAAGAAATGGCTTCACAGGCTCACAATTCCTCTGATAAGTGGAGAAGGATGTCTACCAAATAATACAGTATCATTTAACAATGGTAGACATTCTTCACTGATTGACTTGGTCTTCTATTCTCCTATGCTTCATCATATGATTAAAATATCTTTCAATAACTCAACACTATCAGACCACTTAGCATTATTTGTCACCATAAACATTGACTTATTATATAAAACACAATTATCAACTAATAAAACAATCCGAATTTTACTTCCAAATTGAACCACAGAATTTCTGTTTTCTAAAATCTACATAGCAATCTTCAAAATGATGAAGCTAGACTTGTATCCTCCACAAGCATGGATTGCTTTTGTGAATATTGTCTCTCACACAATTAACCATATTACATGGATTTCTTCCCCACCGACAAAATTGCTAGTACTTGCTGATGAGCTGCACAAGAGAATTATTTACTCTACATCGAAGGCTGATGAATACCCTAGAATTGCTGCTCTGAGAAAAGCTTATTTTTCCACATGCAAAACACTCAGAGAATATCTGTCTATTAAAAAAGAAAAATATATTTAAACAAACCTCATACATGGTCAAGACAATACCTTCACTGGGCATTGGGTCAACCCCCAAAAATTAGAGTCCCTAGTGCACTTAAAATTCAAAATGAGGTAGTATCTGGTAATAACATTCTTAACTCATTATATCTACATTTTAAAAATGCCTTTCAAGGTAGTGAAAGATTTCATCCAAAGCCACATAATTTTGGAATACCAGAAGATGGCATTTTATTTGTTCCAGAAGAATTCATTAAGAAAATGGCAGATATACCTGACTCTTGTCACCCAGGAATACATGGTATACCTAAATTTGTGTATTCTCATCTTGGACACTTTACTTCCAAATACTTGTAAATATTGGCAAATTTTTTAGCAAAAGAACTATATCTCTTTGAAGGCCTATATCTCATACTACTAGTCCCATTTCACAAAAAACCAGAAAAAATCTGGACTGTCAAAAACATATGGCCTATATCTATGAGCCCCCTTGGAATCAAAATCCTTGAATCTGTAATAAAAGACAAAATTGAACCTCATATCCTATCAATGATCTTGAAATAGCAGTTTGCAAAAAAAGGATCATCTACCAGACAAGCTGCGATCCTATTCAAAACAATTATTGATGACATAAGAAACAGGAAAAAACATAGTCCAATAGCTGTTCAATTAGACATTAAAGCTGCCTTTGACACAGTTCCAATTGGAAAACTTATTGATGTATTAGTAGATACACCAATTCCTAGATTGATGCTATACATCATTACCAACCTCTTGATTAATAGAGAAATACACATTACAATAAATGGAAAGTACTCACCTTCCTTCAACCCTTACTGCTCCATTCCACAAGGATCTCCATTAAGTGCCATCTTATTACAACATATATAAACTCACTCTTGAACAAAATTGAAAAAAGCATACCTGGCATATACATTTCGAGAATAAATACCAACATACCATGCTTAGCCTTCATGGATGATATCACGGTGTTCCTGCCAAATAAAAAATATCTGCCAATGCTGTTGCAAATACTGAAAGAATACTCAAGGGAATATAAACTTGAATTCAATGCTGATAAATCATGTGTATGGAAAATTTTTAATGGACAGCCTATCCAGCATCCTTTCTTTAAAGGAAAGCCTACCTCTTTTTTGGGTTTCCCCTTCCATCTGAGTAATGCATCAATGCAAGTAAAAATCCAGAACATATTCAAAATAAAAATTGAAAATATAATGAGCTCCCTCATGAAAACTTATCTCTCAGTTTACGCAAAAGTATCACTATTCAACATGCTAATCAATATAAGAATTATATATTATACTCCAGTAGTTATATACACAAAAGCTTTTTTCACATATGTCTACTCAATGCTCAGAAGACTTTTATGGGGTCAAAGTATTGTTTCCATCTCAATCAGAAAACTTCAGTGTCAACTAATTCATAATGGGATGGACTCCATTCAGTTAACGCATTTAGAATACAGAAAACACTAAACCTCATCTCATCTATTACTAAATTATTCCCTCAAATTGCTCCTACATTCAAAATTACACCCACTGATAGACTACCACCTTTAAAAGGCTATTGGAAAAACCTTATTGACCCTTTGCTCTCCATTGATAACCTCCATTTCCACCCTCCCGTGAATAAATATAGATATTGGGAAGTCCATTCACTCCTCCAACCACATTCAATTAATGATGAGTATAAGTCAATTTTAAATCTCAATAACCGTCAAATAATTAGAAAATTTAGGTTTTGGAACTTGGAGCCAAAATTCTTTGACTTTTTAGTTAAACTAAATCTGGAATGCCTCCCTACACTTTATTTTTATAAATATAAAAGACAGTGCAAGAGAGTAGATGCTCAATGCACACTTTGTTGCAGAGAAATGGAAACACAAGCTCATTTATTCTTTGACTGTCAATGCTTTGACAACATACGGATAGCAATCCCTAGACTATTTAATAACATGCATGTCAACATGCACTACTTATTTAAAACATTCAGTAAGGGTATATATGCACAAATTCGGGCAAGCACTTTTATTCTATATGCACTATGGTGCACCAGATGTACATTCACGTACAATAATAACCCTAGAAGACACTCAAACACCTTTTCAATCAAATTGGAAAGTACTAGAGAAAGAGACAAAAAAATTACATCAGAAAAAGTCTTTCAAGACATTTGGTCTTTAATGAATAAAAATCTTAGATCTTAGCACAAAGTAATAACATCCCATTTTTGTCACCCCAGTGAGATGATGAAAAAGAGATCTGAATAAACTTACATAATTTTTCTCCAGTTTGAGATATTTTTTTCGGTATACATGTACTCTAATTTAAAAAGTAACTGACCGTCCATATTATTTCTCATGTATATATATTATTTATATATATATATATATTTTAGTATTTCTTTTTTTTTTTTAACTGACTGTCCATTTAAACTCTCTTGTATATATATATATATATCCCAGGAGGCTGTAAAGTCACCAACCAAGGCAGCGGTTGGTGGCCGAAGGCGGAGGGTGCTAAGAATATCCTGGAGGCGGACCCAGGCTGCCATTTGATGACGACTTTTTATTTAGGTACTTACAACTGCAGATCACTTTCAAGTGAAGGAAGATTGCAAGAATTAGAAGAAGAACTCTCTTATATTAAATGGGATATTATTGGACTTTGTGAAGTTAGAAGAAAAGGTGAAGAGACAATTGATTTAAAAAGTGGACATATGCTCTATTATAAAGGCACAAATATTGGAAATATAAGTGGAGTAGGATTCATTATAAATAAAAAGTGGAAGAACAATATTGTGGAGATTGATGGTGTATCAGACAGAGTGGCAAGATTAGTTATACAACTTAATAGCAGATATCAAATGCAGATAATTCAGGTTTATGCCCCAACAAGTTCTCACAGTGATGAAGTAGTAGAAGATTTTTATATGGATGTACAAAAGGCTTTTGATCAGAGTAAACAACATTTTAAAATTGTTATGGGAGATTTTAATGCTAGAATTGGTAAACAAATGAAAGATGAAAGTGTTGTAGGTAATTTTGGTTATGGTAATAGAAATGAGAGAGGACATAGACTTGTGGAGTTTGCAGAAAAAGAAAAACTTTATATTATGAATTCTTTATTGAGAAAAATGTTAGAAGGAAATGGACATGGAAGCATCCAAATGAAGGTACAGCAGAATTGGATTATATTTTGACTAACAGGAAATACATATTTCAAGATTGTAATGTTCTTAATAAATTTAACACAGGAAGTGATCATCGATTAGTAAGGGGTAAGATACATGTTAATGTAAAACTAGAGAGACAAAAATTATTAAGAAAAACTATATTTACAGTTGATATTCCTAATTTTCAGAAACATTCTAATGAATTTAAATTAGAACTTACAAATCGGTTTCAAGTATTAGTAGATTTTGAACATGATTCAGATTTGAATGAAATTAATATGAAAATAACTGATACACTTTTAAAAACTGCAACAAAGATAGCTGGTAGAAAAAAGCAGCAATTGACTAATAAAATTTCTACTGAGACTAGAGAACTTATGAAAAAAAGAAGGAATATGAAGATATGCAGGAATGATGCATTAAAAAGAATTGAATATCTCGAATTTTGTAAAATGGTGCGGAAAAGAGTTGAAAATGATATAAGAAAGTATAACTGTGAACTAGCAAGAAAAGCTGTAGAAGAAAATAAAAGTCTTAAGAATGTAAAACAACATTTTGGTATTGGTAGGAAATTTATATCTGCAATAAGGAAAAAAGATGGAATTATTACTAAAAAGAGGGATGACATTATGAAATTGGTAGAAGATTTTTATCAAGAATTATATAGTAATAAAGAACAAGTACCTCCTATATCTATTACATCTTCCGAATTGCCCAGAATTTTAAATGAAGAAGTGAGAAATGCAATTAAATGTATGAAAAAAGGAAAGGCTCCAGGTAATGATGGAATTATAATTGATATATTAAAAGAAGCAGGTGAAGAAACAGAAAAAATATTAGCAAAGTTATATACCAAATGTCTAAATATATATATATATATAAATTTCGTTTTTAGTAATATTTTTAATGCTCATGCATATTTTTATGTACTCTAATTTAAGAAGTACCTAATTGTCCAATTAATTTCTCATGTATATATATCATTTCTTTTAGTAATTTTTTTTTAATGCTCATTTATATTTTTTGTATATCTCTTATGTACATGTCATTATAACTCTGTTACTATACTAAATGTATCAAATTCATGTATCATACTATATGTAATAAGCTATGTAACTGTTGATTGCTTAATAAAGTTCTTTGAAAAGTAGTAGTAGTAGTAGTAGTAGTAGTAGTAGTAGTAGTAGTAGTAGTAGTAGTAGTAGTAGTAGTAGTAGTAGTAGTAGTAGTAGTAGTAGTAGTAGTAGTAGTGGTAGTGGTAGTGGTGGTGGTGGTGGTGGTGATGATGATGATGATGATGATAATAATAATAATAATAATAATAATAATAATAATAATAATAATAATAATAATTCATTAATATGCATATGGAAATAATATATATATATCATTTTTTCTTATAAAGCAAGCACCATCACAAAAAATAATGAGATACTTTGTAAAAAAAAAATATTTTTTTTCTTTTATAAAATTGGAAAAAAAATTACATACAGTAAAAATTTACAAAAGGTATGTTCACTAAGGTTTAAAATTAAACTACTGTACATACCATATTAACATGAGAACAATTGCAATCCTGGAATGTTTTTCCTTCACAAAGTTATACTTTGACACTTATGTGAACATAAGTTTCCAAAATATAGAGTGTTAATTGATTTTCTAATGAATTTTTAAAATAATTCACTTAGGAAAAAAAATTGTTCACATGTAAAGATTAATCAAAAATAGTTGAAGTACTTCATTAAAACCTCCACAGGCATGAAGGTTCTATATGGCAATATAATTTTCTTTATTTATTTGGAATTTTTTTTTAACTTCTTTCCATATTTCATTGAATTTATTATTTTAAAATATTGAAGTTTTAAAATCTATTAATTATAAAAAAGTGAAATAGTGTATAGTTTGCATAACTATTTTCATCAAAATTATCTGGATCCGTGATAAAAAGAAGCAGAACAAAAACAATATTTATATTAAATAGTAATTAATAAAATAAATAATTTTTAAAAACCACTGAAATGTGAGTTTATTTTATTTTTGTAAATTTAGCGATACAATAAAAAAAAAAACATTTTTAAAAATAGCAAATGCTAGAAAAAGTGGGGCGCTGTTCATAGCCTGTTATCATAAATCATAAGACTCATGTAAAATAAACTTTTCCTCAGTTATTCTCAATAGCTTAACGTGTACATTGTTTTTGACAAAATCTCAACAGTTTAAGGAGTGGCTTCAAAATCTAGAATAGTTCTTTTTTAGATATTGAAAAGCAAATCTAGTTAATAATGAAAATAACATGCTTCAGTGTAAAAATAACAAGACTTAATTATTTGAAAGATCTTAAGTTACAAATATTACAAGTTCAGGAATATAAAAAAAAAACTGAAATTGTTTTAATATAACAACATAGAAGAAGGTGAATTTTATAAAAGCTACATTTTAAACTTATGAATTTCAAATCACTGCAAGCACAAAATATTCAAACGAACAAATCAGTTGTTAACGAATTGTTTATCTTGCAGTCCTATCATTTTCTTGAAGTTCTAAAATTCTTACAAAACTTCAAAGTATATTATTGAAATAATTCGGCAGTGCATGTGTGAAATTTTACTAAAAGATTTATTTTTAAAAGTTTCTAGTATTATTTTGTTATAAACGGAAGCTGCAATAAACATATTAAATCATCATTATCATTTGTCCAACTCTATTAGAAGTCAAAATTGATTCATTCAAAGTAATATCAAAATATTTTCATTTGAATTTGTAGTGCTAAAATAAATTTGACATGATAAAGGTGATGAATGATATTTTGCATTTCATGGTCTTTACAAATAGTTTTGATTGTGAGAACAATAACTCAAGCTGAAATTGTCACAATAATTAATAAATTTAAAAAAACTGTCAAAATTACAACAGTTTTGGAGATAACTATTTGGTTCCTCATATATTACCCCCCCCCCCTAAAAAGTTTGTTGCCGAAAATTCCAAAAAATTTTGAACATTAAAAATTATAGAGTTAAGCATTTGAAGACTGTCACTACACCTTGCTGGACATTAAGTAGCAATTATATTAGTATAACAATAATTTTTAAAAATACTATTAAAAAAAAACGCCTGGGACCTTAAAGTTTAAATAGTCTTCCACAAACCGCAAATGTTTAAAAATAAAAACTTCCCATTCTAAAATCTTTTTAATTAATCAAAAAATGGCATGCAATAAATGAAAAAATAATAATTATGACTCTAAATATTTAAAAATTTTACTGGATTAAAAATTACTGTTGCAAGAGATTAATAAAAATAATTAAATAAGACAGTATTATTTGTGCTTTAAATTGTTGAATGGCATGACATAAAAATTCTAAGACTATGTAATATATTTTTATAAGTGCATTACAGCATCTTAGCTAATAGTTTTGATCACAGATTTTGTTTGTTTTAAAATTTTGGCTATGAACTTTTATTCTGTCTGTCAGTGATAAATTAATAAAAATAATTATGAACTAATTTAATCATTCAGCTCTGATTTTAAATATAAGTTAGACTAACAAAGAGAATAGAATGAAAAAAACATTATAGACAATTGAAATATTTTAAAGCAAAAATCTCTATTGCCTAGGTCTTTCTCATTTTTTTATGGAATATTAATATTTTTAAGAATAGCTTTAAGAATAACTATACTACAAAGCACGGTATTTCTGAATCAATTTCTGACTGAGTAAAAACTTTGAAAAAGAGAAATATGTCAAATCAACTGGAGTTTCATTCTTTACATCTTTCTGCTTAAATTTGTTGCTTATCCTCTGAAGCAAGTGATCTTAAATGACAAATCAGAAAGTATTTAAATTGCCCGACTTTAAATAACCTGAAAAGATTGATGCTTGTTTTGAAAATAAAATTAAGTATTATTAGAAGGTATAAACTGGTTGAAATAATAAGAGAGAATTTAAAAATTACCAATCAAATTCTTCAACAAATTAACAACGCAAGCATGGAGGATCAAGGATCATATGACCTAATTAACAGTGGGGGGGGTGCCAATGAAAGCCATAAAAAAAGAAAAAACAAGCCAACATTTGCAAACATGGTCAAATATTTTTTTTTTTTACTTTGAGGGAATATATATACTAATCCGTTTGCGTGTGTAGCGCAATTCTCCTCAAAGCTGTAAATTATTAATAAATAAATAAATACGAATGAATCTGCTTAGCGCTTTCGAAGGGTCCAGCCTTCATAATCATAGCTTATCTGTTAATAAAGTTAATGATATGAAAATTTGTGTTGATTATGTTAGACATTCCATTTCCTTGATAAAGCATAGCATGTGTCCTTCCTATTGATGGCGTCTTTGTCTCTGGAGATGAAGAAGACTTCCTTAACTTTTCTTTTGAGATCGTGCCTCTCTCTGCACATAATTGTGGGATTGTCTGGTACACACTCATGCTGGTATGTATTTTGGTGCTGAATAAAAACTGAATAAATGGAGGGGGTTATTGAAAGCTCTGTTATATGAATGTCTGTGCTGTGCCAACCTGCTCGGACATGGAGTTAATAGTGGGCATAGAGGCTGGCTTCACCCAAGAACCTCAAAAAGATGAATATATAGTACAAATCAATGCCACAATGAGACACACAATGTTATAATCATATACCAAGCAATGGGATATAAAAATAAAAAGAACCAGGC
Organism: Epiperipatus broadwayi; assembly: GCA_028023455.1. NCBI lineage: Eukaryota > Metazoa > Onychophora > Udeonychophora > Euonychophora > Peripatidae > Epiperipatus > Epiperipatus broadwayi. Next base: position 15,001 of record JAQFVV010008230.1, read on the forward strand.
AATTCCTCGAATTGGAAAGAATTACACATATGCGTGAAGACAAAGGCAACAGATTCATGTTAATGCACACACAAGAATATATAGATAAGATTAGCTTACAAATCAACAAATTACACTTTCATAAAGTTGAACATTTTAGCATTGCCAACAATAGAGAGAAGTTCATCTCTTTCATTCCTAAAAAAAACATTGCAACAAAGCATTCACAAAGTCGCAATATCATAGTCCATCCCATCATCATCACTTCCACCCAGGATTTTTGGAAGTGCCAAAACACACAAGAATAACACACTGGTCCTATTAATGCTGAACTTCAGTGGAGCACATTACACAGACACAGCCAAATGGGTAAACAACAAACTCAAACTCATGCAGACATTGGGCTTTGGATCATACACCAAATCAAACTCAGAATTTGCCTCCAGCATCAAAGATTTAGTTCTTAGCCCCAACATCAAATTATCCACCATGGATATCACTGAACTATATGGCTTGGTTAATAGAGAGAAATCAATTCAAATCGTTAGAAATGAACTTTTGACACAAAAAAACAGCTCAACCTCAAGTAGACTTCATTGTTGATTTTCTATGCTGGTTGAACAACAACATCATGGTGATCTTTAGAGACAAATGGTTCTCATGAAGCAAGAATATCCCATGGGCTTGCCATTAAGTGGCATAATCACCAGCACCTTTCTCAACTATTATGAGGAAAAGACCTGGTTTAAACCATGCATGCCTTCTGATATACACCAGATATGTGGATGACATAGTCATCGCCACTCCTCTAGAAGTCATCACACAAATCAAAATTGAATGGGAAACCAGCACATTGTTGTGAACATCACAGTTAAAAATGCACATCAACAAGTTAAATATGGTCATCAAACCTTTAGAGATCAAGTGCAACATACACCCTCTCTCTAATGCACCCATGGAGCACAAACTATCTGGCTTATCATCGTTTTTATACAGGAACAAGCTATTATGCAGAATTAAAGCAGACACCAAAGCCAAATTAACAAAATACAGGGATGACTTACTGAATCTGGGATTCAAGCAAAGCACCATTGATAAAAGAATTTTACTATTTCCAGAATAAAAATCACAATGCTCACAGCAAACAGGATAAACATAGACTGCTGCTTTCATATATCTCCAATTTGCATAGTAAATTGCATTTCTAGCCTCAATAACAGATATAAGCTTTGCTTTCACCCCCCCCCCATTCTAACAACTTAATCAATAACACCAAAGATCAAATCCCACTTTTACAGACTCCCCACACAGTATACAATATTGCATGTCCCAACAACAACTGCAAAGGCTTAAACTATGGAGAAAGCAGAGCATCCTTATCTACTTGGTTGTCACAGCAGAGATACTCATATAACAGAGCTCTCATTCAACCCTCCATTTATTTGGTTTTTTATTCAGCATAACAACATATATCAGAATGAGTGTGTACCAGACAATCACATACTTATGTGCAGAGAGAGGCATGATCTCAAAAGAAAAGTTAAGGAAGTCTTCTTCATCTCCAGAGACAAAGATGCCATCGATAGGAAGAACACATGCTATGCTTTATCAAGGAAATGGAATGTCTAGCACAGGGATGCCCAACCCGTAGCTCGCGAGTCACATGTGGCTCGCGTAACTGTTTAATGTGGCTCGAATTGCACTCTTCAAAAAATTGATAAAATATTTTATGTTCCTTGATGGCTCATGCACACACTAAAAAATAAACATTTTTACAATACAAACAATAACGATATGCAGTGTCAGGTTTCACATTAAATAAAATATATTTTTCCTGTAATTGTAATTTATATGTATGTTACCAAATTTTTAATAAATAAAATGTATTTACATTTTTTTTTCTTTTTAACATATTACACCATTTTTTTTTTGCTGTACACGTTTGGTTTGGTGCTATATATATATTGTGTTTAGTGCTCTTGTATATATTGTTGTTTTTATCGAGAAAGATCCTTGTAGACGTTTGGTTTGGTGCTGTATATATATTGTGTTTAGTGCTGGAAATAGTTTTTATCGAGATAAATCCATGTACACATATATATTTTGCTGTATATATCGATGTTTAGTGCTGTAAACAGTTGTTTTTATCCGTGTACACGTATATATTTTGCTGTATATATATATATATTGATGTTTAGTGCTGTAAATAGATGTTTTTATCGAGATAGATTCGTGTACACATATATATTTTGCTGTATATATTGATGTTTTCATCGAGAAAGATTCATGTACACGTTATTTTGGCCACATTAGAAACGGCGGATTGATACCAATGTGAATAGGCCGTCCCCCCCCCCACCTATCTCCCTACATTGCAGGTTTAGTACCCAAGTACCATGTTTATAAATGTAATATGAAAAATGTAATATATAATTGTGGCTCCCAAATTTTTTTAAATTCTCAACTGGCTCACGTCAAGTTAAAGGTTGGGCACCACTGGTCTAGCATAATCAACACAAATTTGCATATCATTAATCTCATTAACAGATAAGCTGCGATTATGAAGGCTGGACCCTTCGAAAGCACTAAGCAGATTCATTCATATTTATTTATTTATTAACAATTTACAGTTTTGAGGACAATTGTGCTACATACACAAATGGACTAGTAAACATGGTCAAAGGAAAAAAGAAAATAAATTCATTTATCCTAACAAAAAACTGATAGTCAATTCTGAAAGTCAATTTAATTCATATTTTAGCAAAGAGATAAAAAAAGCAATGCACCCATCTCTCAAAAGATCAATCCCAGGTATAGGAAACCAACCAATAGTGATATAAATAATTTAGAAATTAAAAAACAGGAAAGTTAAAATCTACCAGAAATTGTCTGGAAATGAAGAAAAATTGAACATTACAACTAAATTATTTAATAAATCCATACCAAAGCATCTCTTTGCAACATTCAAAATACCCCCCCCCCAGTCCATGGGTGTTGTCAGCAACATACAGTAACATTTCATTATATAAATTCCCAAATGAGTTGCTGTATGAGGCAATAACATTAAATGTATTCTGGGACACAATACAACAGATTGCAGAATATCCCAATGATAGGTACCTTTACTGGAATTTTATGAAATCACACAAAGTGAAAGATTTCAAAGACAAGTCAAATCATTGGGTAACTGCACACTGATCACTATAGATCAAAACTACCACAATCACTAGAGATCAAAACTACCACAATTCTATTTCAGAATTAAGAACACATACCTGGGATACAAAAAACAAGACTCCCAAAGGATGATGAAACCATTTGGCAAAATCATTATCTTCAAAACTATATACTGGAAAGACACTCCAATACCAATTACAAGTCTAGAATAAACTGCATCCAGATACTGATTTAGATGATATACCAACACAAATCCTGAATAGGAAGCATTGCTCACTCTATATATTAGAGGCCTGAAACCATAGTATTACTCTTTTAAACAGGGGGCATGTTACTGCACAATGTCCAAATGGCCAGAACTTGACCAGAAATCAAAATGCACACTTACAAAAACAACAAAATATCAATACTAATATGCAAACAGAAGAAAAGATAGTCATTGCCAAGGATAGCAGTGAACAAACTATATAAAGAAATAATAACAACAAAAAAGCAGAGATACCAAGCTTAGACCTTATAGATTTGTTCACAGAAAAAACAACAAAACTCCAAACCAAGAAACATGATCAAAAAGAAAGTGGAAGCCAAGCCAAAAATAACACAACAGTTAAAGCATATATATGCCAAAATTTGATTGTGCAATGGATAAAATCACAGCATACTATTACCAATAAGACAGCCATAGAAATTATGGAGATACTACTACTCCTAAGCAACCATAGCAAAACAATGCAAACAACAAACCCAATCCAAGCAGAAAGTAAGAAAGAGAAGACAGATGATGATAACTCTGATTCACCAATCATTGATTATTCTCAAGTCCAATGGAAGTAATCACAAGTTTATTCGAAAACCAGTTAATAACCACAGAATCCCAAGCTGAAGAAGCACAAGACACACAAACACCCAATACAAATTACAAGTTTATTCAAAAACCAGTTAATAACCACAAAATTACAAGCTGAAGAAGCACAAGACACACAAACACCCAATACAAAAAACAATTAGAAGAATGATATAAAAAAAGCCAACAAAACAGATCAAAACCAAATGGAAATAAAACAAAACAGTGAAAATACACAATGTAAAGCTCCAAAACAACCACAACAAAAAATAAAAACCAATCCAGCTACTCAGTTAATGAAAATTAAAATAGCAGTGCTGAATGTCAGAGGCATTAAATCAATAGCAAAAATATATCATCTCAATAAATGGCTTAGCATCATACAAACACAAATGCTAGGACTCCTAGAACAAAAATCTATAATGGATCACAAATTAACCCAGCCACATACTCCAGGGGCACATCATCACCTTCAGCAGGCACAGACATAATTATAGTCCCCAAACTGCAATTTTTCAACCTCAAAATTATTTACATTGACTCACATCTCCTAATCATTACATTCCAGCATCAAATTATTACTCAACATTATTTTTGTGTATGTACTCCCAGGCCCCAGCATAATAGCATATATAATTCACACAATAAACTCTCAGCTCACAGCCAGTCACAATATTAATGGGTGATTTCAATTTAAGTTATGAAAAATTTCAATACAAAATGGTTACATCAATGAAACCTGTCACTCATGAGTGCTCAGGGATTTGTTGCTGCAGATTCAGTAACATTCTATAATCAACAGCATGCCATACTTATTGATCTATGCTACTACACACCAATAATTCATTACTTAAATCAATTTTCAATTCAATCCATGCCCATTTTCAGATCATGTTGCACAAACTATTACAATAAATTTCTCAGAGCTCCAAATAACATTCATTCATCTAGAAAAAACAATCAAACTTTTACTCCCAACAACCACTACCAAATTCCTATTCTCAGAGACTTACATCATACTAAATAAAATTAACGATATGTCACAAGAGATATCAATCATTCATCAACATACTATCTTTCAACATACATCACATGACAAGATACTTATATCACCCTCCTGATTAATGGCACTAGCAAATTATCTGCCCCAAAAAATCATCATCACCAAACCCATGCACAACACCCACCAATACATACAAAAACTAACAAAGCCATACTACAATACATGTAAATAAAATACCTTGCTAAAAAAAAATATACACCTCACTCACAACACACATGGACATGTCAATATATCCACTGGGCACTAGGCTATCCATCAACCAGAAAAGTGCCCATGGCAATTGAGATAAATGGCAACATCTATGCAGGACATAATATGCTGGACCACATATACCAACATTTCAAGTGAGAGCTCCAAACATATAAACAATACATATCAACCAGTAATAAGTTTGGAATACCTGAAACAGATATTCTCTTTTAGATCACAATTTGCTGAAAGGCTTAAAAAAGTTCCCACCAGTTGACACCCTGGAACCAATAGCATACCGGTATTACTTTTTTCACATTTGTGTCAATTTACCACAGAGTATCTTAGCAACCCTGCTAACTTCCTATCACAAAAAATATACACTACTAGAGGAATATTTAGCAAAAAAACAACAGCCATTTCAAATCTCAACAACCTTTGACCCATCTCCATACTGCCCCTGATATCAAATATGCAGTATGCAAAGAAGGGATCCTCCACCACACAGGCTGCACTTGTATTTAAAGTGATATAAAGTGCAATGCAGCAAGAGAAAAAGTATGCCCCAATTGCAATTCAACTGGATATACAGGCAGCATTTGATTCTGTTGCAATAGATGTCTTAAAGAACATGTTTGCAAATACAGAAATTCCATGCATCCTACTATATATCATCACAAATCTCTTACTCAACTGAGAGATAGTCTCACACTTAGCAGTAGAAACCCAACAGCATTTACTCCCACATAATCAATTTCACAAGGATCCCTACCTAGTACACTGTTGTTTATTTTATATATAAATTTACTCTTAAAACAGATTGAAAATGGAATTACCAAGAATATTAATACCATGAACTGCCCAAATTATTCCATGTACTGCATACATGGATGACAAGACAGTGTTTTTAACATCATATAAAGAAATCCCAGTATTAGAAAGAATACTACAAAATTACACAGACATGCACAGATTACAATTCAACCTAAGAAAAACCTCAGCAAGGTTTACCTATACTAACAAATCCTACTTATAGCAATATCAAGGAAAACTTACACCATTTCTTGGATTCCCATTTTACCTGGTAGTACATGGAATGAAAAAACACTTCAAAATAAGCTCAAACAGAAAGCAACAAACATAAACACATCTTTATCAAATGCATACTTATCTTTATATTTAAAAGGGAACCTATTTAACATACTTATAACAACAAAAATTGAAAATTATTTGCCTACTGTCAACTTTACAAAAAACTTTACAGTGATTGTATCATCATTCTGTAGCAAACTACTATGGGGTAGGAAAACTATAGCCATTTCAATCAAACAACTCAGTCAACCAACTATATAAAATGGTCTGGATCTACACACAATACATGTGCTCCACATACAAAAAAACAATAAACCTACTGGAAAGACTACTCGACATAATCCCTACAGATCATCCACCCCCCATGCATGGATATCTAGTATCATTAGCGCACTCGGCATGTTGGATCTACAACACTCACATTTGACAGCAAATACACATATTGGAAGTCATATGAGTTGATCAATCCAGCCACAAACAATAAGACATTTAGCCCAATGATGGGAGTAAACAACAAGCAACTCCTTAAAAACTTCAGAAAATGGTCAATGGAACCAATGTTCTTTGACTTCTTAATCAAGCTAAATCTATTTGTACTACCAATATCCTATTTCTTATGATACCATCATCTTTATAGATCAATAGACTCATTCTGCAACCTATGCTATTCTGCTGAAAAAACACAACATGTATTTTACAATTGTACAGTGCTAAATACTACACAAAACAATACGCTAAATCAATATAGAACAAGACAAACTATACAACAGCTAACAGATTTTACACCCAAGCAGACAATCCCTACAGCATGAGCAGCAATCTTTGGACTTTATGTATTTTTGTGCACCCTGTGCATATTCAGGTGGGGAAATAATAGCATATGGCATCCAACAACATTTTACAACAAATAAAGAACATAGATCTATGCAGCTACCTGGTCACTATTAAAATTACAAGCTAATTTATAAGAGCATCCAAAAATAGTCATTATATAAGCCCAACCTATTCAAACAAAACTGGCAATGAACAAGAAACTAAAAGAACAAAATAAAATATGGATTCTCACACAGCCAAACAAAATGAATAAAACTTTTGACCAATAAACAAAAACAATAATAGAATATTAATGAGAAATTAAAAAAGGGACATTAATTTACAACAACATCAGAAACGAATAGTAAAATTGAACAATGATAGCAATAACAAAAATATCGTAATGTGAAAAAATCTACTATGGAAACCCAGGATTTCTAAAGTATTGTAATTGAATAGTTTAACTGATGTAGACCCCTATTCAACACATCCATCCCTATGTAATTAGTAATGAAAATCTCAATCAAACCAAATCTGTAAAAAATCATTATGCCATTGTAGCTAAGGCATAAGTATATAAATATCATGTAACCTTTGATAACAATAAAGTGTATTATTGAACGATAAATAGAAATGTATTGTAACGAAGAAGAAACGGGATATTTAATCATTTAAATCTGAGATAGAAAAAAGAAACATTGAAAGGTTCAAAAAAGCTAGAAATGGGGGATAAGAAGTAGATTGAAATATAGAATTAAATAAAGCATTATAAAAAATAGTTAAATAAAGTGTTTATCAGTAATAGAATGAGTAGAAAATAAAAAATATGGAAGAATATAAATAGTTCTATATTTGAAAGTCGGTTACGTTAATTAATATTATGATTACATGATAACTTTTCAGTATCTCTTAGCAATGTCTATTCTAATTATTATTAATTTTACCTGCCATTATAAATATATTGTCTTAAATTATTTTTTCTTTTTATTTCAGATGATTTTATTCATGATCAACCTACTAATTGCAACCAGCTTGCCTTATACCTTGTCCGATTTTGCGCATCACAAGACAAAAGAAATTTCATCAAGAATGTGTTCGATAATGTGTGATTTATGTGAGAAATCCTATAAAACATTAACTCCACAAGATAAAATTTTTGATATTAACAAGTGTGAAGGTACTTGCATTAAAATGGAGGAGGGTGGGCTTAAATTTCAGTGCCAACAAGTGCACTTTGAACTTCCTTTTTGAAAATTAATTATCTTTTAAAGACTAAATAATTAAAGGAATGCATGTATTGCAAGTTAAAGAAACATTAAAAAATAAATTAGTTTAAGAAATTTATGCTTTTTAAAATATATACATTGGAATTTGCATAAAATGTTTAAATTAATATTTAATTTAAAGGAATATTTTACAGAACAAGTGTGGGCTCGCATTTAAAATGTATTAAATATTTTACTATTACAACTTAACTACTAACATATAATGCAAAGTTACTCTTTTATTTTATTAGCAGCCAATCATAAAAGGCATGCCCACTTTAACCTCAGAAGGAAAAAGATAATTAAAAAATCAAAATATTGTGATGAGTGTGGTTATAGAAACCAATCAATGAACTACAAATCCACATATTAAATGCATGTCTTTTAGTCAATTGTTTAATTTTTATGATTCCTTTAACTTCTTTATTTGGATTTTATTTCAAATGACTTCAACATCTTGCCTAATTTTAGCTGTCCAATGATTTCTATTCTCAGTTACATCTCAATGAAACCAAATAGTATCAAAAAATTTTAGTGTTGAAATGGGGCTACCTCTTCAATAAAATTATATCCAAATTCACTGAAAAATGTTTTTGGTACTGTTGCTCATCAATTTACTATAAATGCCATAGAATAAAATTAAAGTTATAAAAGATTTGCTTTCATTATTGGATGTTTCTATATATTTTACTTACAATGGTAATTTTTATAAGATTAAGTAAGGATGAATAACAGGCTATATTATTTCTCTTTAATTTATTCAGTTTGTATTAATTATTTGTAAGAGGAAATTATTATTAAGAAGGATTGTTTATATTTAATATTAATTATTAGATATGTTGATGATTGTTTGTTTGTAGTTGAGAATGATAAATTGAAAGAGTTGGTAAATGAGTTTAATTGTTTTGATCCTTCTATAAAATATGTGATAGAAGAAGAGGGGTTAGATTTTATTAACTTAAAATTTTTTAGATATTGGTGATCAGAAATGTAAAGAATAATTATTTGATATGTAGTCATTATGTTAAGAGTAAAAAGTTAATGTCTATAATTAAACCTGATAGATATCAATCTGTATCTCATAAAGTTGCTGCTTTCAGAAATTATTGTTATATAAATAATAGATTAAATAATTCTAGTGGAGTAACTTTGTTTCAAAAAGGTCAAATTTATAAAAATTATTTGAGTGTTGGCTACTCTGATAAATTTGTTAAAAGTATTTTATTTAAAAGTAATAATATTTGTAATGATGTAAAGCATAAAAAAATGATTTATTTCTTTGCCATTTAGATTGTCTTCTTATGAAATTGTATGTAAAAATAATAATTTGTTTGGAAATAAGAAAATTGTTCAGAGAAGGGGTATTACTTTGAACAATTTATTAAATAATACAATGGAAAATTTTGATAAAAAAACTTCCTGGAGTAGTGTATATTATCCCTTGCTTTGTAAGAAGGTATATATAGATCAGAATAATTTGAGCTTGAATGAAAGAATAAAGATATAAAAGTAGGGTTGGAAATAAATATTTTAGTTCTGCTTTAAATATTTATAAAAAGATATAGGCCACACTATTAATTTTGATGAAGCTAACATTTTGAGAGAAATGAAATAAAAAGAAGAATTAAAGAAGCTTTACTATTAAAAATGTATGATTCTAAAGCAATTAATTTATTTAAAAGTTATTTTAATATTAAGAAGATATGGGAAGTAAGTTGAATTGTGGGTAATATTTAGTTTAAATATGTTATTTTGTAGTTCCTTACACTCGAAAAATCTTCTTGTAGCAGTGAAACCATTGGTAGTGTTGTAAAGTTTTTTTCTTGGCTAGTCTGTTTGAATTGTGAATTTTGGATAATTTTGATTATATATATATATATATATATATATATATATATATTATATATATATATATATATATATATTATAATTGAAATAATAAATTTAACAGTTTACAAACTATTACAAACAATTTTTAAATCCGCAGAAGTGCTTTCGGTTAATTTCTTAAACCTGCCTCAACTGCTATTAAATTCAAAAACAAAAGTGGAAGCAAACATCATCAATTCAAACTCCATGAATCTCATATTTTAATGTTAGCAGCTTGTTGATTTATTAAATGTATTTTATTCCTATTTATAAAAATTGCCTCTTTAATTTTTCTTTTACTATGGTTTCTTTCTTCATGAAGAATTTTCACATTTTCAAAATCAAATTTAAATTTATATTTACATGTTTTTTCGTGATCAAAGAAAACTGAAGGAGATATTAACTCACCATTATTTTTACTTTTTACATGCTTATATAACAATTCATGCTCCCTCAATCTCTTCTCAATACTGCACCTAGATTTACATAGGTGAATCTAGGTGCAGTATTGAGAAGAGATTGAGGGAGCATGAATTGTTATATAAGCATGTAAAAAGTAAAAATAATGGTGATTTAATCTAGGTGCAGTATTGAGAAGAGATTGAGGGAGCATGAATTGTTATATAAGCATGTAAAAAGTAAAAATAATGGTGATTTAATATCTCCTTCATATAGGTGAATCTAGGTGCAGTATTGAGAAGAGATTGAGGGAGCATGAATTGTTATATAAGCGGTAAAAAGTAAAAATAATGGTGATTTAATATCTCCTTCAGTTTTCTTTGATCACGAAAAAACATGTAAATATAAATTTAAATTTGATTTTGAAAATGTGAAAATTCTTCATGAAGAAAGAAACCATAGTAAAAGAAAAATTAAAGAGGCAATTTTTATAAACAGGAATAAAATACATTTAATAAATCGACAAGCTGCTAACATTAAAATACGAGATCCGTTAAATTTGAATTGATGAAATTTGCTTTCTGCTTTTGTTTTTGAATTTAATGGCAGTTGAGGCAGGTTTAAGAAATTAACTGAAAGTACTTCTGCGGTTTTAATGATTGTTTGTAATAGTTTGTAAACCGTTACTTTTATTATTTCAATTATAATTACAATTTTGTTTTTAATTAATGGACATTTTATTTATTTTTACATACACACACACACACACATATATATATATATATATGATTCAATACATTAATAAAAAAAGAGAAAAAAAAATAAAATAAATGATCCTTATAAAGAATATTAAACATGTCAAACAACGATTTTGTTTTAAAAACTGTCTTAATATAAATAGAATTGAAATAATTTCAAACAATAAAATTACAAGAAATGCAAAATAAGTTATAGAAAAAATAAAAAGGGAGCTATTATACAATATAAAATAAACTACTTAAAATTCAAATTTTGACAGTTAAAAAGTGGGTAAGTTAAAGAAGCTAAGTCTTAATATTAATTAGACAAGGATTTAAAAAATATTTATAAAAGAACATTTTATATTTGATAAAAATACCTTAATAAAAAGTATAATTATTATTATTAAACCTCAATTTAAAGCTTACAGGACCAAAAGTTTTACTTTAATATTTAGTTTAATAATAAAAATTTAATAAGTAAATTTAAAGTACAATAATAAAAAATGTTAATAAATGATGAAAGATTACAAGTTTTTTAAGTTAGCTATATTTTTATAATTTATGATAATATTCATATAAAAAAATAAATAAATTATATTAAAATAGTAAGAATTTACTGCCATTATTATGAGATGTAGTATAGGCTTTGAGAATATATATAATAGGATATAAAAAGAATTTAATTTATAATAAAATATGATGCTTTTTATTATTATATTAGATAAAGTATTATTAAAGAGAAAGTAACCTCCAATAATGTGCCATTTCTTGAATATTATAAAATTCCCTGCACTTGCCTGCCAGTAAGATTTTTGAGAACATAAGCAAATCACTTAAGTTTAGAGCATATCTACATATACACTAACTCATACTGACCATGAATATATCAGGGCTTGAGTTTATTATGTGCCTGATGTTATAATCAACTATTGAATTGTACAAATTTAGTTAACCTATACTGGTGGTTGAGTGCATGGAGATGTATAATATTCAAGAAATAGCACATTATCAGAAGTTGACTTCATCTTTAATAATTACAAATTTTCTGCTCTTTATAATAATTAGAAAAAGTATTATATATATATATATATATATATATATATTAGTTCTGAAGAAGACTGCTGGTCAGTCAAAACTATGAAATTGATCGATTATAAAATAATCATTATTACGGTGGTAAAAGAAAGGTAGATTTATTTATTTGCAACAACAGTGGATTGTGATTTGAGCTAATTTCCGTATTCAAGATTGGTTTTCTATTTTCTACAGATATTTAAAATGATCATATTTTTAAAGCATGTGCAACCAAATTAAATAATGCAAAAGATTTTTTTTTTATCATTGGCTAATAAAGAAACTATTTTTTTGATAAATTATTAAATAAATATATATATATAGGTTGCCTTCAAAATATTAAATGCATTCCATAAATCAGGGGTGGGCAAATAGCAGCCCAAGGGTCACATGTGACTCTCTAAGAGTTTTTATGCGGCCCGCCAAGACAATCAGAAAAATTCACCTTGAACTGAGATTTCCTTCCCATGTGCAAACAAAGATTCGTCTCGTATTTTTCACTAGGATGGCCATATCAATACACATGCGCAGTGTAGATACAATGTGCAGTGCTTTCCCAGTTGATCTGTTTAATTTCAATATTGTCTTTACATTAGCAAATATATACATTTCCAACTTTAGTGAAACCATGAACCCTCCAAAAAAATGTAAAATCGGTGATGAATGTCGTATGTTTAATGAAGAATGGTCAAAACAAATATTTTTTTGGTAAAACAGGGAATAAAGCAGTGTGTTTATTGGGTCATGAAAAAAGGGTGCGGCCCTCCGCTAACCTTTACTGCCACAAAATGGTCCCCAATGTGGCCCTCTGCCAACCTCCCAAGCCAAAACAATTGCCCACCCCTGCCATAAGTCATTTCTTTAATTCCAAAGATTAGCACAGTCATTGACACATTGTAATATATTAATTAATATAAGAAATAATAAGAAATTTATTTTTAGTTAAATGTTGGACTATTTCCATTATCTAAATGGATTGTTAAATGTTTTTAGAAAAATTCAAAATTTTATTTATACCCATTCAAAATACATTAAGACATATAATTTAATATAGACTAATAGTTAAATGTATTTGGGAAGATATTAATATTGTTTATAATAACATTTACAATGCAATTAAATAGTAAAAATAGTCCAATTTATATTTTTTTTTAAAATTCTATCTTCACAAATCTGAAGATAAACAGAGACATTTCTTGTTTCACATTAAGAATTCCTTTATGAAACATTTCAATACCTATGTTGTCAAGTCATCTATAAACTGTTTTAAAATATATTATTAAAATGAATCTGTTCTTATAATTTCTCATGGAATATTATCCCATGTTTAATCTAATCCTTAAAATGTCAATTCTAAATATGAATGCATCCAAAATCCTTTACATATATTTTTTTAATGTTATGATATTTGAGTACATTCAAAAACTTCCTCTTATACGGTGTAAAAATTGTATGATTAAGTAGTATTACCAATCTTTTTCAATTATCTGAATAAATAGCTTGAGAATGTTTGCAGAATCAAGATATAAATTATATCTTAGCTCATATTTTCTTTCCATTTGGCTGGCAAAAAAACTATTTTGAATTTTCTGAAACAATACTTAGTTTCTGATATCTTACTTGTGATTGGAAGCAAATTACTGAATACATTCATTGTAAATGCTGTATGGATAAGAATGACATTTCATGATTATAATTACGATCTTTTCTTTACTTTTCATTCTCAATATTGACCAAAAATATTTTTCAAATCAAATGACATAATTATTGAGCCTATATATTTCTAAAATATATTGTAATATTGTAGACAATAGTCAACTCTAGCCATGACAATATTACAAGCATCTTAACTTTAAAATGTATTCAATTAATGAGGAAATGCTAAATTTAATCTAGAATTGTGTTTCTTTAATAATAATGAATAATAGATTTAATTACATGTTTTTTCTTACCAAATGATAATATAAAAATTCCAGATACTTTTTTTTAAAAAAATAATGCAATATTATTATAATTTGTTAAAAACTGTAAAACAGAGAAAAATATAAAATCAAATAAATAATTGCTTTTGTTCTCTCTCTCTTCAGTTTTTATAATTAATTACCAGTTTTAATTTTACTTTTAAAAAAGTCATGAAAGAAAAAAAAATATCTTCAGTAAGTTTTGGAAAAGTTCATTGAACAATTTTAATTTTAATATTTTAGAGATATATATAAATAAATTTTAAAAGAAAAGAAAAAATGTAACATTTTAACATTTTGTTAAATTTTTGTTTTAATTGATTAGAGTTATTTTTTCCTGTTGTCTCTCTCCAAACAGTGTTTATCAAGTTAATATAATTTAAAAAAGTAATTTATTTTTGGCATAAGAAAAAACAAAACAGGAACATTTTGGATCTGTTTTTTAACTAAAAAAGAGAAAAATATCAGAACATTTTTTTATAAAAATAGACTTAGTTTGGTCATGTGGGAAAAATAATTGTGATTGGTTGGAAACAGAATTGTTCTAAAAAGTACAACAGGGGAATGGGTAAATGAGAAAAACTGTCTTGTTAGATGTCAATCTTAGTTCAGCTCCTCAAGAATTCTGTATGAGAAAAGTGTTGGTCCAACTGTTAAAAAGAGCATAGCAGTGATTCTTAAGTCAGCTATTAAATACATATTTAAGCTCATCCACTTAAAATGTTTTCTAAAGTAAAATGAAACATGTGTTAAGTTTAGCTGAAAGATAATCATTTTATATCTCCATGTAACCAGTTTATTAAAAAATGTAAAGAGAGAATATCCCTGAAGTAATCTGCAACAAGCCCTGTCTTCACCCAAGAGCATGAGTATCTCTATATTTATGTTGAAACAGTAAGATTCGTATTCGAATCTTAAGTTTCACCTTTTCTGTCGTCTCTCACTGACCGGTCTATCCCACCCAAATTTAAACTTTTGGTATCGAGTTGTGTATGTAACAATATTAAAAATGTATAAATATATGTAGAATTCAACATAAACACGCACACATTTCGATCTCAAATTAAAGGCAATAAATACGGATAAAGTAATATAATTTAGATTTCTTTAGCTAAATAAAATTTTGTGTAATATTAATCATTTATTTTGAATTTATAAAGTTCGTATTTATTGTTTAGTTTAAATTTCGTTAAATAATAATTCTAACAAAATCTGATGCAATAATTAATTAAAGTTAAAATAATTTTATTCCCTTTTGTCTTTGAAAATTTAAAAGCATCGGTCAGTGATAGATAGTAAATTAATTATAGAAAAATTCAAATAAAATGTAATTAACAAATGTAAAAGAAAAAAAAACAAACAATAGCACAGCAGATTTCTTTCTAATCAAAACCAGCAAAAGCATTGATTATCCTGAGGGCAAGATAAATAAAACCTAAAAATATCTCAACAGAAAAATTAAAAGATCAAGATAAAAAAAGGAGGCCATCTTGGACTTGCTGGAGACTTTCACTTGAACTTTAGCTTTGCTCTCAAGTGGAGAGTCTAAAATATCTTAAAATAAATTGATATTGCCAAGGTATGACCGAGTAAGCACCGAGATTATTCTCCATCGGGAGATGGCCCACCGTATGCCGAACTCCACATTGCCCATCGTAAAAACACCATAATGATCTGCTACCTGAAATAGACAAGAAAGCTGCTGCTGTTAAAATCAATAAAATGCCAAAGACAAGAAAGAAAACTGCTAATCACGAACAATCTACTATTAAACAAATGGAAGAAAACATCTTATCAAACAGGTACCTGTGTGTGTATTCCAAATTATAGAGTACTCTAGTAATAATAAGCTATAGCTCATCTCCTACTATTTGTCTAACTTCTAAATGTTAAAATTGTAATTTTGTGAAACTAAAATTTGAGAATTAATGTAATCTGTAAATTTCTCGCTTAATCTAGCTTACCTCCCTCTATCCTTCTTAGGTGTGTATTTCTTAAATTTACACTTTATTTATAATTATTATTGAAATATTACCTTCTCATAATTGTCTTAGTTTTATATCTAAATCTATAATTACTTGAACATTGAATGCGTGTCAAATTGTCATTAATATTTGCTTTATAAATAACTTAAATTTCATGTAAATATGACGCGCATTCAAAAAATCAGTTATTGTAATGCAGGGTCTACTACTTCGTAATAGCTGGCATACTCGCTGTAATAATTCCCCTTTTAGATATTTTTGATTATTAAATTTTAATGAATAATTACGGAAATTTCATTTCTTTGAGAGTCACCAATTTTCTTTTAGTCAATGTTGATAATGGGGGGCCGAGTTTGAAATCTAGTTAAATATTACTATAATCTTTTAGATCTTATACATGTGTTACGTTTTGAAGCCACGATGACTTATTCCATGCTGTGAATACTCCGGATTCTATAGGGTTGAATTAACCCCAGTCATCCTACACAAGTGGACATGATAATTTTCCTGTAGGGCTTGACGACCGTCATGCAGCCAGCTGGCAAATTGTGACATGGACTGCTTGTCCCTGGTTATGCTCATGTGACACCTTACCTCTTCGGGTCGAGGCAGAGACCAACCCGAAACCCTTATAAACTTATTCACGGCATTGCAGTTTCAGTGCTGCCATTTTATATCGTCCTTCTAAAGCATACCACGTGTTCCTTTATTTAGTTTATCATTCTCTATATCACTCCACCTCGGCATTATCTTCATCATCCACTCTCAAATAAATGTTTGCCTTTAGTCGTAAAATAAATATTTTTATTAAATAAATGTATGTCCGCTGCTACTGATGACTCTTGCAGTGCAAAGTATAAATTCCCTACAGCACGTATTAGAAATACTCTCTCGAGAACCTTAGGTAGCTAGATTATGCCTTCATATAAATGAATGCTCTTTATAAATAAATGTATTTTATATATAATAAAATTGTCAATTAACTATTGAAACTCTGAATATAAAATATGATTAATAACATTAATAATGTTTTTTTTTTATTAAATACGTAAATAAATAATTTTAACTATACGTCTGTAGTTAAGTTTTCATTTATTCGATGCCCATTATATATATTTCCTCGATTATATATGTTAATTAATATTCGTTTGATTGTTGGCCAACTCGGAAACAAAACCATGAATCTCGTGCATCTCCCTGACCACCGTGCCTAAAGAAGTGTTTACTTATGTAGCATCAGAGGCATTATTCCGTAGATTGTATTGTGGAACCGATAAACTATGTTCGAACTCGGTACCACGGGTGGCTTCACTACTCGATGGTGCTGCTGTTCTGTGTGGTGGTCGAATTCTGCACTATGTTAATGAGATACACGTGTTTTGACTGTTACATAGTTAAATTTTTTTTTAGCGTTTGGCACCAATAACGTGAGGCTTCGAGTATAAAACCCATAGATACCCTGAGCAAAAATAACGCAGATAAATTTCTTTAGCGTTCGTTGCCGAGTTGGCTAATTGTTTTATGTATATAAGAGTTTGTTTTGGATAAAAATAAAAATAATAAAAATAAATCGAGTGAAATAATGTGGGTCGAGTGAGTGAAAGGATGGCAGGCGTAATAACAAATTTAAGAAAAGCAGGGATGTGTGTGTAATTTAAGAAGGAACGAAAATACTCGGATCTAATGAAATATTTTGCTTTATATATATATGTCAACAAAAAAAAAAGTAATCAGTAGCTAAATGAGACAGCAGAAGCTTATTATGTTTTTAACAATAAAATTTAGTTAAAGTACAAAAATATATATCATAGACAGCAGTGGCTTATACGCGTTACTAATAGTTCGTTATAATTTATATGTTAAGTATATTAAAGGCAGCAATGTAGAGTAGGAGAGGGCAATGAAAGAGTATTATAGGGCCAAGATACTGGTGGAGAATAGTTAAATGCTACTAGTGTAAAATAAATAAATAAATAGTAAGAAAATGGATAAGAAAATGGAGGAAATACTCAGACGGAGTATGCAAGAAATGAAGAAAATGTATGAGGAGGAAATGAGAAAAAGAAGCAATGAAGAATCAAAAAGGAGACAGGAAGAGGAGGAGAGAAGAATTTGGGAGCGTCAGAAAATTGATAGGGATATGTTGATATATCTTGAAAGGATCAAAGAACATTATGGAGTATCCCCAGTTAGTAAAAAAAAAGAAATTAAAGATATGGAAAAGGAAAGGAAGTCAGAGAGATCAGACCAACCTATAATAGTAGAAGTGCAAGCAGGTAATGTAGTGAAAATAGAGTATGATGAGCAAAGAGACCTCATTACAGCCGATGAAAGCCCACAAGAACCAGAGAAGGAAGTTAGTGTTAAAGAAGAGAGCCTACAGAGGTTCTTAAAATTTCATAAAACAGGGCCAGATGAACAGATTGCTATAGCTAATTACCATCTGCAAGGTTCTGCCAAAACCTGGTGGAATATGGGGACATGGAAATTTAGAACGACCCAGCATAGCATGCTGCTAACTATCCAACCATTAATGATAGGCATTCACATAAAAGATATAGGAGACATGATTAAATTTCTCACTATCTTGGATTTTAGCCATTGGGCCAAAGAACCGCCGGATAGAAGACAAAAATTAGAAAACCCAAGGCCGCAGTCGTCAACGACGAGAGATATATATTATTCACCTGACACGGGGTTATAACAATATTGGAGCATTTCGGACGGCCATTCCGTGTATAAAATTTGTAAAACAAACTTGATAAATATTGGTTGAATGGAAATTATATTGGTCAAATAGGGCTTTATATAGAAATTTTGTTATGTATATTTAATTATTATTATTCTTAAAAATTTTTTTTATATATATTATGTTAATTAATATTAGTCTAAGAATTTTTTTTATATATAGAAAATCAGTTTAACTAATAGTATTATAATGATTGCTAACCAGACACGGCCAAATTAGGTCATTTTAAAATTAAAGTTTAAATTCTAGATCCGGGTATATAAATTGTTCGTTACTTTATGAAATCTCTGCTTTCTCTATTTCAATATCTGTAAAAACAATAATAATTTTCTTCTTCTCATCTTTCAATTATGTAATGTAAATTTTTTTTCCTCTTTCTTGCCTCCTTTGTTCTTCCTTAATTGTTCACGGGAAGTACAGGGAAATGAAACAGTAAGATTCGTATTCGAATCTTAAGTTTCACCTTTTCTGTCGTCTCTCACTGACCGGTCTATCCCACCCAAATTTAAACTTTTGGTATCGAGTTGTGTGTGTAACAATATTAAAAATGTATAAATATATGTAGAATTCAACATAAACATGCACACATTTCGATCTCAAATTAAAGGCAATAAATACGGATAAAGTAATATAATTTAGATTTCTTTAGCTAAATAAAATTTTGTGTAATATTAATCATTTATTTTGAATTTATAAAGTTCGTATTTATTGTTTAGTTTAAATTTTGTTAAATAATAATTCTAACAAAATCTGATGCAATAATTAATTAAAGTTAAAATAATTTTATTCCCTTTTGTCTTTGAAAATTTAAAAGCATCGGTCAGTGATAGATAGTAAATTAATTATAGAAAAACTAAAAAAAAAATGTAATTAACGAATGTAAAAGAAAAAAAAAAGAAAACAAACAATAGCACAGCAGATTTCTTTCTAATCAAAACCAGCAAAAGCATTGATTATCCTGAGGGCAAGATAAATAAAACCTAAAAATATCTCAACAGAAAAATTAAAAGATCAAGATAAAAAAAAGAAGGCCATCTTGGACTTGCTGGAGACTTTCACTTGAACTTTAGCTTTGCTCTCGAGTGGAGAGTCTAAAATATCTTAAAATAAATTGATATTGCCAAGGTATGACCGAGTAAGCACCGAGATTATTCTCCATCGGGAGATGGCCCACCGTATGCCGAACTCCACATTGCCCATCGTAAAAACACCATAATGATCTGCTGCCTGAAATAAACAAGAAAGCCGCTGCTGTTAAAATCAATAAAATGCCAAAGACAAGAAAGAAAACTGATAATCACGAACAATCTGCTATTAAACAAATGGAAGAAAACATCTTATAAAACAGGTACCTGTGTGTGTATTCCAAATTATAGAGTACTCTAGTAATAATAAGCTATATCTCATCTCCTACTATTTGTCTAACTTCTAAATGTTAAAATTGTAATTTTGTGAAACTAAAATTTGAGAATTAATGTAATCTGTAAATTTCTCGCTTAATCTAGCTTACCTCCCTCTATCCTTCTTAGGTGTGTATTTCTCAAATCTACACTTTATTTATAATTATTATTGAAATATTACCTTCTCATAATTGTCTTAGTTTTATATCTAAATCTATAATCGCTTGAACATTGAATGCGTGTCAAATTGTCATTAATATTTGCTTTATAAATAACTTAAATTTCATGTAAATACGACGCGCATTCAAAGATTCAGTTATTGTAATGCAGGGTCTACTACTTCGTAATAGCTGGCATACTCGCTGTAATAATTCCCCTTTTAGATATTTTTGATTATTAAATTTTAATGAATAATTACGGAAATTTCATTTCTTTGAGAGTCACCAATTTTCTTTTAGTCAATGTTGATAATAGGGGGCCGAGTTTGAAATCTAGTTAAATATTACCATAATCTTTTAGATCCTATACATGTGTTATGTTTTGAAGCCACGATGACTTATTCCACGCCGTGAATACTCCGGATTCTATAGGGTTGAATTAACCCCAGTCGTCCTACACAAGTGGACATGATAATGTTCCCGTAGGGCTTGACGACCGTCACGCAGCCAGCTGGAAAATTGCAACACGGACCGCTTGTCCCTGGTTATGCTCATGTGACACCTTACCTCTTCGGGTCGAGGCAGAGACCAACCCGAAACCCTTATAAACTTATTCACAACATTGCAGTTTCAGTGCTGCCATTTTATATCATCCTTCTAAAGCGTACCACGTGTTCCTTTATTTAGTTTATCATTCTCTATATCACTCCGCCTCGGCATTATCTTCATCATCCACTCTCAAATAAATGTTTGCCTTTAGTCGTAAAATAAATATTTTTATTAAATAAATGTATGTCCGCCGCTACTGATGACTCTTGCAGTGCAAAGTATAAATTCCCTACAGCACGTATTAGAAATACTCCCTCGAGAACCTTAGGTAGCTAGATTACGCCTTCATATAAATGAATGCTCTTTATAAATAAATGTATTTTATATATAATAAAATTGTCAATTAACTATTGAAACTCTGAATATAAAATATGATTAATAACATTAATAATGTTTTTTTTTATTAAATACGTAAATAAATAATTTTAACTATACGTCTGTAGTTAAGTTTTCATTTATTCGATGCCCATTATATATATTTCCTCGATTATATATGTTAATTAATATTCGTTTGATTGTTGGCCAACTCGGAAACAAAATCATGAATCTCGTGCATCTCCCTGACCACCGTGCCTAAAGAAGTGTTTACTTATGTAGCATCAGAGGCATTATTCCGTAGATTGTATTGTGGAACCGATAAACTATGTTCGAACTCGGTACCATGGGTGGCTTCACTACTCGATGGTGCTGCTGTTCTGTGTGGTGGTCGAATTCTGCACTATGTTAATGAGATACACGTGTTTTGACTGTTACAATG